>BQMB01001203.1:0-198443 GCA_027943415.1 Closterium sp. NIES-67 | reverse complement strand
CTCTACTGGGCTCTTAGCCATCCTGTAAGTAACCGGGTAACCTATCATGCCAGCCATGCTGTAACCATCATAACCACCCTGTGCGTAACCCTGTACGTGTATGAGCCAATACCCGCGTGATTTCCTTCTTTTCTCAACACTGAGCTCTCGGCCATCATGTAAGTAATCAAATAATCACCCATACCAGTTGTGATGTAACCATCTCACTCATCCTGTGAGTAAGCTCATAACAGCACCACCCAAATGTGATTATTGGGCTAGCGTCCCCCCTTCAAATGCCCATACGTTGTAGTCCTGGGTTCATCTGCTCGAGCATTGTGCTTTCCCCAAGATCAAGCATGCATCGATTGGTGCTCACCACTAGGTGCTTTTGGAAATATTCTGATGAATCGCCTTCCAATTTCAATCATGGATTGGTGCTGACTGAGCAAAGGAGCGAAGGAGCGCTCCTTTGCTCCTGTCTTTCAGGAGTATTCCCGGGCTCAGATTGTCTTGCTGATCAACCTGGCTGCAGTGTGAAGGGGTTGGAGGAGGAAGAATCATGTTGACCTCTTTCACCAGAGCTGGTTGGCTAAAACTGTTCTCTTCCTCCATCCGTGCTCTCTCTTTGTGCCCGCTTCCAGGAGTATTCCCGGGCGCAGGTGATATCGCTGATCAACCTGGTTTCAGTGATGAAGGGGTGGAGGAGGAAGACCCGCGTTGACCTCATTGACCGCATCGAGGGGCAGGAGGGCAGATGAAGGGGTGGAGGGGGCATGGAGGGAGATGAGCGCCATTTGGAACGTGGCTTGAGCCACCTTAAAGCAAGACCCGCGTTGACATCATGGACCAGATCGAGGGGCAGGAGGGGCAGATGAGGGGAATGGAGGGGCATGTGGCGAGATGAGTGCTATCAGGAACGTGGCTTTGAGCCGCCTCAAAGCAAAGCAAGACCCGCGGTTGACATCACTGACGGCTTCGAGGGGGCAGGAGGGGAGATGAGGGATGGAGTGAGCCGCCTCTAAGCAAGGCTCGCATTGAATGCCCCCCATCATGGACACCACGGACCGCTTTGAGGGGCAGGACGGGAGATGAGGGGTGGATGGAAGTGAGCAGTGCAACACGGAATTGGGACTGAGAGTGTGGACAAAGAGATGATCTTTTTCATAGCAGAGGCGGGGTTTGAGCGTATGTACCCTGAGGTTGTCTGAACTGAATGCTGACTGGGCCCGACTGACTGGGCTGACAAACTGACAGGACTGACGGAACTGACAGACCTGACTGACTGAAATGCTCACTGACCGCCATGCTCTGTAGCTGTCTGAGACCGGTTAGACTGACAGAATCTTCTGACTGACTCGCTGACTGGAGGATTGAGGGACCGGATTGACTGGCTGGCTGGCGGACTGCGTTTGATAGGCCTTTGGACGGAGCAAGTGTGAGGGCTTGGCTTCTGAGTCGACTCAAAAGTCACCCGGGCTGCTTCTGATGGGCTCTTGGAGCAAGCGTGAGGCCTTGACTTAGCACTCAAGTGGAAGTTGGAATCATTCACAGGCAGACGGGCTTCTCAGCAAGCAAGGAAGGGAGTGGGGTGCTGTCCTGATGTCACAGGCGAAAAGGACTGGGCATCATCTGATGTCACAGGTTAGCTCTCTCTCCTGAGCACTGCTTCGACCCGACCCCCTTGACTTGTTTCCTCTTGTTTCCTACCCGCAATGCTCGCCCCCCGTCCTCCTGCTCTACTTGCATCATTCCTTCGTCCCGATCCCACCCCCTCCCTCTCCATTCTTCCCCATCCCCCTCCTCCTCCTTCTCCCCCCTCCCCTGGCACACCCTCGTCTCTTCCGCCCCCACTTTCACTTTGGCCCCCTTGTCTTTACCACTTCATCCCATACTACACTTTTGGGGGGTTTTTAGTTGCTGTCTCTTCCCATTCTGTGCTGCGCTTTTGTTCCGTTGCTTGCTTGTTCCCTGGTGAATGTCTGTCATCGCTATAGTTGTCGCCACTACCGGTATTGAACTCATTGAAAACAGATGCGTTGAGCCACCCTTCGGTGAAAACTCATTTCAGTTGCTACCATTTACCCCTTCTTTTCCCACCGTTTCTGCGTTGTTATTCTCCCTTTTTGTGTCTTTTTATATGTTTCATGTGTTAAAGTTCAACCACTTGGGGGGCCTACCAAACGCGGATCATTACAGCAGGGCAGTGTCTGTTGACAAGTGCAAGATTTTACGCATCCAAGGAACAGAAAGTTGTGCCAATGCCCATCAGCAGAAGATGCTTTGTGCTGAAATGAGCCTGCCACCTCTCCACACCTACCAGTTCTGGCAGTGCCTTGGATGGCAGGTGTACCCATTGTACCATGGCATATGGCATGTGCGTGTCACGGAATTTGGTGGAACCCCTAGCAGGCTAGGGAGAGGGCAGCACAAGAAGTGTAATTGCACAGACAGGAGCACCAGGCGGTTATTGGTCACATACGTAACACAATCTATTTCAAACCAGTGTTTCTCCCTGAGTGATGTCTTATCTTGGGCAAGCTACCAAGATTTCTCGTAGATGGTCTTGCATGTGTGCGGCATCGTAGGTAACTGACGAGGATAGCTCTCTCGGTACGGCTGTGTGTTGGGAACAGCATTGGTTTGTAACGAGGATAGCACACGCTCTCGAAGCCAAGCCTGCTCACCCAGTGACTAATTGCACTCCAGTCAAAACATAGCAGGCAGGAAGATAAGTCGCCTCAGAAGTTCCGACTGTGCGACAGCCATGGCATCCACACCTGCGTGTACTGTGTGTGCATCGACGCACCTCGCATGCACTGCCTTGCTGACGTTTGTCCCTGTAGATCCACGCAGCACGCGTCTGGCGGCAAAACCGAGGAAAGGCGCAGAGGATTGGGAAACGCGGGTGAATCCGGGACTCATTTCCTCGGTTTTGCCGGCGAGCAGTCAGGCGTCGAGGCCCAGGACCTGGGACTCATTTCCTCGGTTTTGCCGGCGAGCAGTCAGGAGTCGAGGCCCAGGACCTGGGACTCATTTCCTCGGTTTTGCCGGCGAGCAGTCAGGAGTCGAGGCCCAGGACCTGGGACTCATTTCCTCGGTTTTGCCGGCGAGCAGTCAGGAGTCGAGGCCCAGGACCTGGGACTCATTTCCTCGGTTTTGCCGGCGAGCAGTCAGGCGTCGAGGCCCAGGACCTGGGACTCATTTCCTCGGTTTTGCCGGCGAGCAGTCAGGAGTCGAGGCCCAGGACCTGGGACTCATTTCCTCGGTTTTGCCGGCGAGCAGTCAGGCGTCGAGGCCCAGGACCTGGGACTCATTTCCTCGGTTTTGCCGGGGAGCAGTCAGGAGTCGAGGCCCAGGACCTGGGACTCATTTCCTCGGTTTTCCTCGGTTTTTCCTCATGACTCGCTACTCCATTCGCCTCGCGTGGCGTGATGGAAACGTTATGATGCCAGCGGGCGGGGCGAACGACGAGGGTCGATAGGGCACCGCGTTGCTCGGGGCGGTCCCTCGAGATTCGCTGTTTATCGTTTTCGGCGACAAGATGACACTTCGTTGAGCCAGGCGCGACAGGCACGACAGGCGCAACAGGCGCATGAATTGTCCGTTTGCTCGACTACTCGTAATCGACCCGTCACGACTCCCGACGACTCGTCCCAAGAGCTGACGGCTGCTTCGAGTGCCAGCCGGTCGAAAGTCAATCGACGCACTCGAAGCACGGTGATGAGACTGGCGGTGTGTTTTTGAGAACACATATCTCAAAAACAGGGGGCAACTTGACGGTTGAACTAGTCTGGCCTTTTGACGGCTGCTTCGAGTGCTGGTCGGTTTGCCGGTCGGTCGGTTTGCCATCACTAGAGCAGATCGGCCAAATCGATTGACCCTGTCCAGGATTGCCGGCGATGATTGACTGACCGTCGTCTTTGCTGTCGGTCAGCCGATCGCGGTGGTGACTCGCCAGGCCGCTTATGCGGGCAGGAAGGCAGAGACTGGCAGGCTCTCGAAAGCACTCTCGCAGACTCGAAAGCAGGCAGACGAATCAGATCTGACAGACAAGGCGACAGTCAGTGCGACTGAGAGACGTTACTTTACGACAGATCCGACAGACAGACCAGCAGCCAGTGCGACAGTCAGTCAGTGCGACTGAGAGACGTTACTCTACGACAGATCCGACAGCCAGACCGACAGATCCTCTATGCGACGAGTCGTTTGACCAATCGCCACGTCGCCAAAGGACATATCTGACCGCCAGAGGGACAGCCGGTCGCCACAGGGACAGCCGGTCGCCAGAGGGACAGCCGGTCACCAAAGCACATCTGACCCGTGACAGGCCAATCGGTCCGTCCGACTGATTGCCGCCCTCTGACGGTCAAAACACTCTAACCGTCAGGGCGGGCACACCGACCGTCAATGTTCCTCATGAGCGTTCGACGGTGGAACCACTTGCCAGCTTGGCAGGCCGAGTCGCAGTCAGCTTCTGCTCCCAGTGACTACTTAAGCGGAGCGTGAGGCTGAGGAGTCTCAGTGCGTTAATCGAGCAGCGACGCTTGCATCGACATTGACTGGCGATCTTCCTGCCACTCAAGCAGAGTCCGCCATTCAAAGACACTGACCCGTGCCAAGCCACTCTGATTCACCGGCGTCTGACGAGCACTGCCTGCCGCCTCGTCCCCTTGAGACCTCAAAACCGCGTGTGCTTATCTCCAGAGATCCACTGTGCACATCCACTGTGCTTATCTCTGCAAGTTTCAAATCTCTGCGATCTGCTGGGTGGAAACGATGGCGACGCGGCCTTCACTTCCGTTCCGTGCTACTGCAGCGGTGGTCTTCGTGGCTCTCTTCCTCCTCATCGCTGCTGGTGAGGAAACCCAATTTCCTGTCGTCTCACCGCTCTTTCTTTCTCCCTCGCTTATTTCTCTTGTTTCCCCGCAGCTCGCATACCACCTACACCACCCACACCTCCCCGCAGCTCGCATACCACCCACACCGCCCACACCTCCCTCACCCTCTCTTGCCTGCTCTGCGCCCGCTCCCTCCATTCCCCATTCCTCCTCTTCAATCCATATTCTCTCATTCCTCCCTTACCCTCTCATGCTCCCTCTTTCTCCCACTCCGTTCCTGCAGACGCGCAGCCCACACCCGGTCAGCAGCAGCCCCCCATCCGCCCATCTACCTCCTCCCCCCCTTCCTCCTCCCCTTCCTCCTCCCCTTCCTCCTCCCCTTCCTCCTCCCCTTCCTCCTCCCCTTCCTCCTCCTCCCCTTCCTCCTCCCCGCCCTCCTCCATCCCCCTCTCGTCGTCCGCTCCCTCGTCCTCCCCTCCTTCCCCCTTCTCCTCGCCCTTCCAACCTCTCCTCTTAGGCGGCCTTCAGGCCAACCTCACGCCCATCCTTCTCCCCACCTCCACCGCTCCCAATCCCATTACCACCACTCCCACTCCTGGCGCAACCGGTGCTAGGCCCGGTAATGCATCTAATGCCGCTGGTATAAATGGTGCAGCGGCTCTGCCAGGTGGCGGCGCCTCAGTGGTCACGCTGCTCCTGAACGCAGCCAATGGCACGGTCGGATTCGCTCTTCCCTGGGCGCAAGGGGCGGGGGAGAACGTGCAGGCTGGGATTTACACTGTGGGGGACATGCTCAATGGTGAGTTTTTGGAGTTGCTCTTCCTTTGTTGGGGTAGAGTATGGGTTCAACCTTCTGTGGCGCAGGGGGCGGGGGAGAACGTGCAGGCTGGGATTTACACCGTGGGGGACATGCTCAATGATGAGACTCGTTGTAACAGTCCGTCCAGTTCTATCAACGCCACCCCTCCGTCTGCTTCCTCACAAGCATATGCGTACGCACAAGCTCACTCCCCCCCCCCCTTCCCTCGCAGCGTCTACACCCCGCCTCGTCCTTCCACTCATCAGTACGACTGTCGATTCCACCCCTGCTGCTGCTGGCTCCGCCACGCGTGTCACATCAGCTTCCTCTTCTCCCATGCAGCCTCTCAGCTCCGCTGCAGCTGCGTCGTCGTCCTCATCCTCCAGCCAACCCCTGGACGCCGTATCTGCAGCAGTCTCCTCGACTGTGCCCTCGTTTCCACCCCTGGGCCCTGCTGCTGCTGCAGCAGCCACCTCTTCCTCTCCCATTCAGCCCCTCAACTCCGCTGCAGCCTCCTCTTCGCCCTCCTCGAGCCAACCCTTGGACGCCTTAACTGCAGCGTCAGCGGCACTTGCGGGTGCAATGGCGGGATTAGGCGGAGCTTCAGGGGCAACCGAGGGGCCCAGTGTCACTGTAGGCACGATGACAGGAGCAGGGGCGACAGGGGCGGGATCAGGATCAGGGTCAGGGGCAGGGGCATCAGGGGCAGCTGGACCATTTACAGGAGCACCACGGAGGGGCTTGTCTGGAGTTGAGGCAAACCCTGTAGCTGCAGCAGTAGGGGCAGCACAGGGAGCCCTGGGCAGGGGTTCTGGGTGGTTGTGGGGAGCTGTGCCTGTGCCGGGTGCGGCGCTCGTGAATATTCTGAGGGACCCCAGTCAGTACCAGGTGCGGCTGTCTGTTGGCAGTGGCGCCGATGCTGCCTCCTTTGCCGGTCGACTAGTGGTAAGCTTCGTAGTGACTAGAGACATCAAACGAAGCCTAGTGAGAGGGGGGCAGCACTAGGCCTCAGTGAATATTCTGAGGGACCCCAGTCAGTACCAGCTGCGGCTGTCTGTTGGCAGTGGTGCCGACGTTTCCTCTTTTTGCAAGCCGTCTTGTGGTGAGTGGATAGCAGGAAACCGCATTGCAAGGTGCCTCCTCCCCCCCCCTCCCCCTTTCTCTCTCCCCACTGCCCAACTTCCCCCCTCTTCCTCGTTCGCCAGGCCGTACCTATCGACTTGGCTCGGAGCATCCCCTTCCTTGGCTCGCTGATTCCCGAGCCTCCTCGGCTTCCTGTGCAGCACAATCTTGGTATGATTTGAGTCGACTCAAAACACAGCCCAAAACACAGCCCAGTCTTGATAAGACGCTCTCTTCCGTGCCATGCCTATTCTTGTTTCTTCTCTGTTTGGTGTCCTCCCCACGCTGTCCCCCCCCGTCATTACCTTCGATTGGGAATGGAGGAACGGTGTGATGTGGTAGAACCAGTGAAACCCCAAACTCAGGGTGTGTTTGTTTTCTCATTCGTCCGGGTCCAGAGATGTGGTGTTCCTCTCCGAGCACTCTGACGATATATTCCTGCTTTTCTTGCATCCCTATCGACCCTACTTCCCCTTGCCTGATTCAGGCATTCCCACCCCCCAGTCCCTCCTCTCTATTGTGTCTGCAATTCGTGAAGGCATCGCAGCTCTCCCCCAAGCTGCCTGTAAGTTTGATAACCAACCACAGTTCAGGATTTGTTGCATTTGCCTTGTAAATTTTGGCACATTGTTGCTTACTTCGTTTTTTATTTTATTTTATGTGCAGTGGGATCGGCGAACGTTCCATGGCTGTCTGACTTGGCCAATGCCCTCGTTGAAGCTGCAAGGAGCAATCCCGTGGCCAATCTGCTCCCTTGAGGTGGTTGTAAATTGCATGCAATTGGGGGATTAGTGTTAAAATTATATATTGTGTTATATAATTGTTAGGCTTGGTAGGTTACTGAATTTTACTGTAGAGGGTATAACACCCATCCTCGTATCCCTCTCTCTTCTATTCCCAACTCCCTTTTCCCTCAACTTTTCTCCTTCCTAAACCTCATGCCTTTCCTAGCTTCCTAGCTAAGCTAGCCTTCTAACAATTAGAACTAGTGTCTGTCTATACGAATGCCCTGCACTTGAATTATGTGAAACAGAGGTGCTATCAAGCAGAGTTTGCTTCTTAAAAGTCATGTCAAACTACTACTACTATGAATGAGGAATTCATCAGTGTTTGTGTATAGCAGATACGCTAAATGAGAAATTAACAGGATGTTTGTTTGTTTGTTCCTTGTTGAAAGGGTGTATGAGAACCCTGGCGATGTCGTGTAACCCTTCAAATGTTTCACTGATAGATTTGGTGAACCGGACAGCTGTTGTTCGATGGGCTGGACCTGGAAACGGATGCGCATTCCACGTGGTAGATTCGGTAAACCATATGGCTGTTGGTTGATTGGCTGTACGATTCCACGGGAAACACAACCGTGAGGTTCTGAATGCGGATGTCGAGGTGATAAGAATCACGTGGCAAGGCCCGAAATAACTGGGACCTTTGGTTTTGCGGAGGGTTGCTCTTGCGCACTTCCTCCACTCGTTGCGATCACTTATCACCTCCTCATAAGGTGTGGTGCATAGTGCCGCATCGCTGACTTCCCGACTTTTCAGAAGTCGTCTTTTCGCGGCTGCGGCGCAATCGAAAGCAAGCCCCACAGCCGCCACACGCTGGAAGTGGTCTAGAATCCATCAACGTGGATTTGAGAACTCACCAATGAGATGTCTTTGTCGCAAGATTTGCAGCCAATCCGAGACTTCGTTGAAGTGGTTGTCGAGTCAGACCATCCACTGAAGGTGGCCGAATCTCTTTGCCTCGCTTTTGCTACCACAGCGATGTGGTGTGTTACATCCTTTGTCGCATCTGACTTGGGATTGTGGCATCGTTTTTTTTTCTTTCGCGAGTGTCGCTCGACCATCAGGGTTGTTCGCAAAACGACTTGACTGCCCCCCATCTCATTCTCTGGTCAGGTACACCTCCCCGCGGTATTTTCACACCCAGTATTTCCACAGGGGATGCCTCTGAGAGGGTATTCACCCCCCGAAAGCAGCTCCTGAAGGCCAGATCCGGATACCGTAGAACTTGGGTTTCTAAATCGATTTAGTGATTCTCGAGTCAGGAAACCCGACATCAGCTTAGGCAGTGCTCAAAAGTTTTTTCCCGCGTGGAGTCTGCCAAGCTTAGGCCTTAAGGGACAAGGGGGTACTGTCTACGCACTCAGAAATGGTCAGGGTGGAAACAAAAAGTTTTCTGCCACCCAGTTTCAGGATGTGAAATTACCGCGGGCCAAGTGTAGCAGCCTCCGCGAAGCGCAATGCTGTGCGCCCTCCCCGCCTCGAAAGCGCCTTGGGATTTCTTGTGGGGCAGCATAACGGGCATCCGAATGGTGTTGGAGTGGTGTGGTGATGGAGAAACGAAAAGCAAGAGCCAACTCCATTCGATAGATGACGGAAAAAAAGAACCACCAATGCAACGAAAGCCGGTACAGCCAGGCAACAGAATTGGTTGGCCCGGATGGTTGGTGGAAGGGAGGAACGGTACAAGACAGTGACGGCTATTTCAAAGCGTTTTTAGTTGTTTAAGTACGGTTCAGTAAGGTTAAGAAGGTTTGTCTCTTCCCACTCCACCTCCCCACCTCCACATTCCGTTCAACACCCCAAGTCCCACTGGCGTTGGTTGAACCCTCGACTACTACTAGTTCTAGTGCCTGGAGCACTCCATTCACCAGACATATCTGGTAGTTCACCGCTTGTGGCAGAAGCACGGGCTCTTGTGGTTTCGCTTCTGAGATTTTGTGTTACCACTGTCATTAGAGAAAGCCTTTCTCGGTGTTGATATGAATTAGCTGCTCGGAAGCAGCGGCAGAACTAACTTTCAGCTTCAAGCGAGCCTTGGCGCTTCTTGAAAGACAATCTCGCTTGTTTGTTCGTTCTCATTTGGCGGCAACCTATGGCTTCTACGCCATCACACTTCGCACTCGAAGCAGCAGCAACGAGCACCAGCAGCAGTACCAGCTCAGTCAATTCTCCAGCAAACGCGTCGACCTTGGGAATGCCGACAGGGCCGCCCTCCACGACAGCCACGTTCTCCCCCGTCACTTTCGCCGCAGCCGTCGGCGCATGCGTCCTCGTCTTCGTCATCATCTCGCTCCTCGTCTACCTCATGCGACGGTTCAAATGTCACCAACCAATAGGCGGCGACCTACCGAGCCCGCAGCCGCCGCATCGCGTCTGGGTTCGCATCGGCGGGAGGAACAATTCTGCGAAATCCGCTGCAGCTGCGGGGCTCGACGCGTCGCTGATTCGTTCCTTCCCTGTTATGATCTACAGCTCGGAAAAATCGGCAGCGGCGGCAGCGGAACTCACGGAAAAACTCGTGTCGCACTCCGAGTCGCAAGAATTGCACAAACAGGTTCAGCCTGTCACAACGGTTGTTGTTGCTGACGGCGACTCGGAATCCATTGATTTGGCTGGCGAGACCGACAATTGCGCCGCCATTTCCGCCACCAATCCCGCTCATCACGTGGTTGTCACCCTGGACGAAGATAACGCGTGTCTACGCGAGTGCGCGGTGTGCCTGGGTGATTATGACGAAGGTGAACGTATCAAGCTGCTGCCGCCGTGCGGCCACCGCTTTCACGCGGACTGCATCGACCTATGGCTGTCCTCTAAAAGCACCTGCCCGATTTGCCGGAAAGACCTTCGTCCCGATTCGGTATCGGCCGGGGACGCATGCGAAAAGCCGTTACAAAATGATGACGAGGAATTGCGAAACGCGCGGCGAAGACTGAGCGAAGCCGTGGAGGCTGGGGAGCGGATCGTCACGGTTTTCGTGAACGAAGAGAGTCGCGAAACCAGTGATGTCGAGGCTGGTAGTCGCGATGGGCCCGCGCGACTAGAGGCTGTAGTTTTGCGGAGAGACAGCGAAAATGGCGTTGACGTAACCGTGGTCATGCGAAGAGATGGCGACGGGCCGCGAGGAGCGCCAACCGTCATCGCAGCTATCGCATAGCGCCTAGAAGTATCGTTTAGAACGGTCGATAGTTCTCCTGGCTGTTACCGACCCGCCGATAGTCGACGACTTAATGAGGCGTACGCGAAATCGCGTAGCTCATGTCATGCTCCTCCTAAGTATCCGTTGGTACAGAGATTAGGACGGACGGAGAGCGGAACGGGAATCAGCTTAGCTTACCAGCTGTCATCTCACGCTGGTGACCCCGGGGGTGTCTCTGTTCCAACCAATTTTCCCAACCCCCCACAATTTTGACTCCTATTTGTATATGTATGGATGCAGTATCATGGCTTTTTCTTCACACTCCTGCCGGTCGTCGATGTATGGATATATTCACACTCATGGGTTGGGTCGGGGGGCTAGGGGAGGGACGAACTGGGTGGGCGGGAGTGAGGGGTAATACATACTTTAGGTGTGGTAAGCGGTTGGGATGGGTGGGGAGGTAGGAAAGTTGGGAGAAACAGGGAATGGAGAAATAGCAGTGATGGGCTTCAATCAAATGGCTAGTGCCAATAGCGCCTTTGAGCAGGGCCCAAGATTGGTTTAGAGGCACCCTTGGGAATCAGGGTACCGCTACAGAATTACCCTGCCTCCTAGGGTGGAATTTTCAGCACCCTTGGAAAATCAGGGTGATTTCGTAAGAAATAGTCAATACGTTTGAGTCAGGGTACTAAGCCATCACCCTGTCCACTAACAGCTTCTACAATTTCAGCTTCTTATTAGCAAACATACAAGTAGTATCATTACAGCAAAGCATCAACATCCTCTCCTACTTCAGCTATTCTGCCAGCATTGCTCCACTGCACAGATACAGTAACAGCGTGTCAAAATGAGAACGAATAATGACTAGAGGTGGAAACCTAGAACAAATACTAGTTGGTTGTACTCACTAGAAGCATACCTCAGTCTAGCCTATAACTTCTACATAGATAATATGTATAAGTTGACACACCCCCTAGGCTAGACAAGGGGTGAAACTAAACAAGAAACAAACAGCTCAGGGCGGCACTACTAGTCCAACCACTGAGGCAGGGGTCTGGAGACCAGTCAGCAAGAATACAACCAAAACTGAAGCAAGCCAGGGTGGCACTACTAGTCCAGCCACTGGAGGTAAGGCCACAAGGCCAGTCTGACAAGCATATATAATAGAGAGTACACAATCAGGATCCTAACAGGGGAGCAGCTACAGGAACAAGACCAAGCTGTACACAGTGCCGCTGATGATCTTTAGGCGCAAGCGCCTTAGTAAAGATATCAGCTGTGTTGGCACCTGAGGCCAAGTGAACTACGCGGGCCTGGCGGCGCTGCTGTAGCTCACGCAGGAGAAAGTACCGCAGCTGGATATGCTTCGCTCTGCCCTCAAGCCGAGGCTCCTGACACAGGAGTATCATGGCCCTGTTGTCAGCGTACAGGACCGGGGCAGAGCTAGGCCGCTCACCTAAGTCTGTGAGCAAGAAGGTCAGCCAGCGGAGCTCCTGTGCCGCCATGGCACCAGCGTAGATCTCAGCCTCACAGCTAGACTGAGCCACAGACGACGAGCGAGTGGATCTCCAAGAGATAGCACCCGAACCAAGGCTGAAACAGTAGCCCTGTGACGACCTGAGCGTCTCAGCGTCGTCTGCCCAAGAAGCGTCTGTGTGCCCAGTAAGGACCACTGGCCTGCGTCCTCCTAGCACTAACCCCATGCCTGATGTACTAGCAAGATAACGCAAAACCCTCTTAGCGGCAGACCAGTGCTGAGGTCGGTGTCTGCCTGTAGCCACAAAGCGAGCCAGGATGCTGAGAGGGTATGCGAGATCTGGGCGCGTGCAAGTCATCAGGTACATGAGGCAACCCACCAGCTCTGCGTAGGGGCCACTGGGCTCTACTGGCTCCTCAGGAACGGGAGCAGAGAGCCCATGGTCTACGGGTAGAGGTGTGGGCTGTGCGGAGGAGAACTGAAGACCGAACCTCTGAAGGACCTGACGCACCAAGTGTGACTGGGTCAGAGTGATGGTGCGTGCTGCTCTGTCCCTGGAGATCTGCAGGCCAAGATAGCGACGCAGCTCTCCAAGGTCAGTGCAGGTGTGTCTCTTCAGCAGCTCAGCCTTCACAGAGGCCAGTGCGTCCCTGTCAGGGAGTAGCGAAGACCAGGTCGTCTACGTAGACAAGGATGTAGAACGGAGTCTGGCCGGAACGCACAAACAGTGAAGGGTCAGCAGAGGACGGAAAGAACTGCAGGTCTGCTAACGTGGCACGTAGCGTGTCGTGCCACTCGCGGGGAGCCTGACGCAGGCCGTAGACCGGGCGCCTGAGAAGCCACTGGGTCCCAGGAGGGAAGGTACCAGTGAAGCCCTGTGGTCGGCGCAGGTAGACCTGCTCGTGTAGGCTGCCCTGAAGAAAGGCAGTAGAGAAGTCGAGGGAGTGAAGCTCGTAGTCACGCTGTGCTGCTACGTGTAGCAGCGCCCGAAGAGTGGTCATCTTCGGGGTCGGGGCGAAGGTCTGGAAGAAGTCAACCCCCTCGCGCTGACTGAAACCTCTGGCCACGTAGCGCGCCTTGAAGACAGGCGGCTCTCCAGGGGGGCGCTTCACCTTGAAGAGCCACCGACCATCGACTACGTTCACCCCAGGCGGGGGAACTGCGTCGACGTAAGTGCCGGTGGACCTCCAAGATGCCATCTCCTGCTCCATGGCAGCTATCCACTGAGAGGCCCAAGGTCCCGAGGTGGCCTCAGCGTAGGTGCGAGGGGTCGGGATGTCGAAGGCGTCTGGGTCACCCTCAGGGACTAGGAGCATGGAGCAGAGATGGGGAGCAGCCTCGGAAAGGAAAGCCAGCTCGTACTGCCTGTCCTCTAGGACGTCACTGCCAAGGGCAGGAGCACCCCCGACGGACAGAGGACGGGCAGGGTCAGAGACCAGAGCGGTAGCGTAGTCAAGGCGGCGGGTAGAAGCGAAGTCAGCGACAGCGGCGACAAGCGCGTCAAGGCGCGAGACAGGAACAGCAGGGTCGGTAACAAGAGAGGCAAGGACCCGAGGGACAAGGGGACGAGAAGCACGGAGGTAGTCAGAGAACGGAGGAGGTGCAACAGCAAGGGACGAGGGAGGAGGGGACGGGAGGAGGGGAGGACGAGACGAGCGGGAACGGAGCAACATAGGGTGGGTGGGCAGGACAGGAGAGACGGGACGAGCACGGGGGGGACGGCGAGCCCAAACGTGAGACGGAGGGGTAGGGTCAGGGGACAGCGGAGGAGACACAGGAGGGGAACGAGGAGGAAGACGGGCTGGAGACGAGTCCGGCGGCGGGAACACAGGACCGTAGACAGGGAGGTCAGCAGGCGGTGGGGGAGACACCGGCGCGCGGTCCGGTGAGGGAAGGCCGAGCAGGCGGAGAGCGGAAACCGGCGGCGACGGCTGCTGCGGCGACGACGACGGCTGGGCCGGAACTCTCGGACCAGCAGAGGCAGAACGACCGTCGGCAGAACACTCAACAGCAGCACCCCCAAACCAACACCCCCAGAGCGAGAACCCCCTCCAACACCAGCGGCACCCCCAGAAGCCGCAGGACGAACACCCTCCTCCACACCAGCACCCCCAGGGGCCAAGAGCGGCGGCGGCAGTGGCGGCAACGGCTGCGGCGGCGGCGACAGCGGCGACGGCTGCGGCAGCGACAGCGGCGGCGGCGGCGACGGCTGCGGCGGTGACGACAGCGGCGACGGCTGCGGCAGCGACGGCGACGGCGGCGGCAGCGGGGTCGGCGACTGCGACAGTGGGGGCGGAGGCACCGGGGAAGGGGGACGCGGCAAGGACGGACCGGGGGTACCACCAGAGTCAGCAGACTCCTCAACGGGGACAACCGACGGGAGGGAGTGACGTGGGAGACACCAGACGGGGCAGGACGAGGCGGGAGAGGGGCAGGGGCTACCGGGGGAGAGGGAGCAAGGAACAGGGGGGGGGCAACTGGGAGACCTCGGTGAGGGAAGCGGCGGTAGAAGGAGACGGACTCGTCAAAGGTGACGTCACGAGAGTGGAGGAAGCGGTGAGACGGCGGGTGGTAGAAAAGCCAGTCAGACGAGTCCAGGGGGAAACCGAGGAAGACACAGGGGACAGTGCGGGCAGTGAGCTTGTCCGTGCCAGAGGCACGAACGTGAGCAAGGCAGCCCCAGACGTGGAACGCAGACGCGTCACCGGGGGACCCGGTCCAAAGGAGGGTCGGCGTAACCTGCGGCCGCTGGGAGCGTGGCCACAGGTTAAGCTGGTGAGCAGCGTAGCGAACAGCGAACGGCCACAGAAAATGGGGGGGCATCGGCATGAATCATGGAGGTACGGGCGACCTCCATGACCAAGCCGATGCGGCGCTCAGCAACCCCATTTTGTTGTGGCGAGTCCGGCAAGGTGTACGACTGGGTGATGCCCTCCGCACGACAGAACTGTCCAAGCCGACCAGAGGCGAACTCGCCGCCACGGTCGGAGTGGAGACACAACACGGGGAGACCGCGGTGGAGACGCGCAGCCACAACCCACGGGAGAAGAACGTCGGGCACGTCGGCCTTCCGCTCCAGGGGAAACACCGTGGTGTAGCGCGTGTAGTCGTCGACGAGCACAAGGAAGTAGCGCTCACCGCGCGGTCCGGGGACGGGGGCAGGGCCCCAAACGTCCAAGTGCAGGGTCTGAAGGGGGGCAGTAGCAGGACGCAGCGAGGAGGAGTGAGGAGCACGGCGAAGCCGACCCTCGACGCAAGGCGTGCACGGTGGCGCAGTCGAGGGAGGAAGGGCAGGGAGCGACGCAGGGAGACCTAAGACAAGACCGTGCTGGGACATGTGACGCAGACGCGGGAGAGCAGGGTGACCTAAGCGGTGGTGCCAGAGAAGGGAGGGGTGAGCGAGGGACCGACACGAGCAAGCTGCAGCGACCTGGGAGGACGCACCAACCGGGGGGGAAGCGGTGTCTAGGGTAAACAGACCGGACACCGGGTCCCGGGGGAACGTCGCAAGGGGGGAACCTGAGACAGCCTCAGAACAGACAGCGAACCGCTCGTGCCCGGGGAACGTGGTGGTGACGCCAAGGTCCTGGAGACAGCCGACACCAACCAGGTTCCTGGAGAACGAGGGAACGTGGAGGCCAGTAAGGGAGCCTGAGGGAACTGCCGGACAGGGAAGGGACGTACAACTGCGCGCGACGACCGGACCCGCAGAGGGGTCAGCGAGAGAGACAACAGCAGGTGCAGCAAGCGGCGTGAGCGTGGAACGGTCGCGGAAGAAGCAGGCAGAAGCACCGGAGTCGAGAGTGAAGGACAGCGAGGCGGAGGCCGGGGACGGAGCCGGTGCAGCGACTAGACTAGGCAACCTAGGCAGTCCTACGCCTGACGCAGCAGGGGAGGCTAAGCTACACAGTGGTGCAACACCTAAACTAGAGTACACAGGGTAATAAGATCCAGCAAAACTAGAAGTGTCAGAATACAAAGCATGCAAAGCAGCACCTAGCTGATCCATGTCTAACTCAAAGATCGGCACGCCCTGGCGGAGCAGGCTGTGCCAGTCGGGGAGGTCCGGGGCCGGGCCAAAGCGACGACGAAAGAGATCGTCGAGGCGGCGGAAACAGCGGGCGGTCGGGTGCGGGCGGCGGCACAGAGTGCCGCGAAGAGGCCCGGTCTGAAGCTGGTACTGGCAGGTGACAGCACCGGAGCCGCCGGTAGACGCCAAGCTGCGCGGACCGCCACCACGGCCACTACCTCCGGAGGTGCCGGGCCAACCAGGCGGGAGACGGGCCCACTGCTGCGGCGACTGCTGCTGGGACGGTAACTGCTGCTGGGGCGGCGGCTGCGGCTGGGGCTGCTCCTGCTGCGGCTGGGGCTGCTGTTCCTGCCCACCAGTGGTAGTCCCCGCAGGCGGATTACCGTCACCACCACTACTGCAACCACCACCCCTACCCCCCTGGCGACCACGGCCACCGCGGCGCGAGCGCTGCTGCGGGTGGACCGCACCAGCCGACTCGGTGAAAGGGGCCGCCGAGGCGACCGCAGCCGAAACGTCAGTGAACGCACACTGGGAGGGGGCACAACCGTGAAAGATAGAAACTGCCGGCGCACCGCTCGACTGAGCGATAGTGCGCTGGCGAGTCTCGATCTCGGTGAGGGTGTCGACAAAGGCAGTGAGAGTGAGGTCACCCGGGTGCTGGCTAAGAAAGTGATCGCGAGCACTAGCGAGGCGGTCTGGCAGGCGCATGGCGATAAAATAGAGCGTCATGCAGAAAGGGGGGGGGAGCGCAGTGAGCTGGGCAGCAGTGCTGGCAGTGCGATAGCGGGTCTCTAGGGCACGCAGGTGAGTGGCAAAGTCTGCGACGGTAGGGAAAGCTGCAAGGTCTGGGAAAAGCATAGGGAAGAGCAGGCGACCAGCAGAAGCAGACGCGGGTGTGGAATAGCGGGCAATAACAGCGTCTAAGTAAGCTTTGGCCGTCTCAATAGTAGCAAAACGCGAGCGCTCAGAGACAGGGAGGGCGTGGCTAATGGCAACCTGAGCGACTGCATCGAGGGAGTCCCAGACCGCACGGGCAAGCGCAGCAGTAGAGAAGGTCTCACGGTCATCAGAGGAGGGATCAGCAGGGAGGGGAGCAGGTGCGGGGGGACGGGGGAGCAAGCCGTCGACATGGACAACCAAAGAGTGGCCATCCTGGCGCTGACCTGTAAGGTGGCGGCGGAGATCGGAGAGCCAGGCGGCGAAGTCAACCGCATGGCCCTCGGCGTCCAGTCGGAGCACGAAGTCCGCCATCGTGCAGGGTCAGCGGCACAGCTCCACAGGAACACAGCGACAGCCCCCTCCAGCACGGCGGCCGCGAAGCGCCTCAGCACGGGCGAGCAGAGGAGACGGAGCCCGAGGCGGCACGGCAGGACGAGCCGGGGCGAAGGGGTCAGGCAGGTGCGGTGGGGCCAGGCAGGTGCTGGCGAGGCCAGGAAGGCACGGCGGGGCCAGGCAGGCGCGGCGGGGCCAGGCAGGCGCGGCGGGGCCAGGCAGGCGCGGCAGGGCCAGGCAGGCGCGGCGGGGCCAGGCAGGCGCGGCGGGGCCAGGGAGGCGCGGCGGGGCCAGGCAGGCGCGGCGGGGCCAGGGAGGCGCGGCGGGGGCCAGGAAGGCGCGGCAGGGCCAGGCAGGTGCGGCGGGGCCAGGCAGGCGCGACGGGGCCAGGCAGGCGCGACGGGGCCAGGCAGGGCGCGACGGGGCCAGGCAGGCGCGGCGGGGCCAGGCAGGCGCGGCACGGCCAGGGAGGCGCGGCGGGGCCAGGCAGGTGTGACGGGGCCAGGCAGGGCGCGACGGGGCTAGGCAGGGCGCGACGGGGCCAGGCGGGCGCGACGGAGCCAGGCAGGGCGCGACGGGGCCAAGCGGCGGGGCCAGGCAGGTGCGGCGGGGCCAGGCAGGCGCGACGGGGCCAGGTAGGCGCGACGGGGCCAGGCAGGGCGCGACGGGGCCAGGCAGGCGCGACGGGGCCAGGCAGGCGCGGCAGGGTCAGGGAGGCGCGGCGGGGCCAGGCAGGCGTGACGGGGCCAGGCAGGGCACGACGTGGCTAGGCAGGGCGCGACGGGGCCAGGCGGGCGCGACGGAGCCAGGCAGGGCGCGACGGGGCCAAGCGGGCGCGACGGGGCCAGGCAGGGCGCGACTAGGCTAGGCAGGGCGCAACGGGGCCAGGCGGGCGCGACGGGGCCAGGCGGGGCGCGACGGGGCCGAGCGGGCGCGACGGGGCCAGGCAGGGCGCGACGGGGCTAGGCAGGGCGCGACGGGGCCAGGCGGGCGCGACGGAGCCAGGCAGGGCGCGACGGGGCCGAGTGGGCGCGACGGGGTCAGGCAGGGCGCGACGGGGCCAGGCAGGGCGCGACGGGGCTAGGGTGGCGCGACGGGGCTAGGGTGGCGCGACGGGGCCCAGGAGGGGCGCGACGGGGCTAGGAGGCGCGACGGGGCCCAGGAGGGGCGCGACGGGGCTAGGATGGCGCGACGGGGCTAGGGTGGCGCGACGTGGCCCAGGAGGGGGGGGGGGGGGGGGCGACGTGGCTAGGAGGCGCGACGGGGCTAGGAGGCGCGACGTGGCCTAGCTAGGGTATGGGCGGAAGCGGTAGGTGGGGGATGCTAACCTACGCGTGATACCATGTCAAAGTGAGAACGAATAATAACTAGAGGTGGAAACCTAGAACAAATACTAGTTGGTTGTACTCACTAGAAGCATACCTCAGTCTAGCCTATAACTTCTACATAGATAATATGTATAAGTTGACAGTACTCCCTAAGGCACAGCCCTATATAGTCTACAAAAACATACAATGTATGTTTGACACACCCCCTAGACTGGATAGGGGCAGTGCCCGATAAGAGAGAAACAACATAGGGTGGCACTACTAGTTCAGCCTCTGAGGCAGGGGTCTAAAGACCAATCAAACAAGTACAGACAAGGCAAGAGCAATACCAGGGTGGCACTACTAGTCCAGCCATTGGGAAGAGGCCACAAGGCCAATCAGGGTAATATATATGAAGGTCTGTACACAATCAGGGTCCTAGCAAGTGAGAGGCTACAGGAACAAGACTTAGCTGTACACAGTGCCGTTGATGATCTTTAGGCGCAAGCGCCTTCGTAAAGATATCAGCTGTGTTGGCACCTGAGGCCAAGTGTACTACACGAGCCTGACGACCAGGGCCCCTAACAGCACACGAATTCGATCTGATCGTATGATTAATTAGACTTGATTTTTTAGGTTCATCTGATTTTCAAGACCACTTTATTAATTCCGTCTGAATGTTAAGACAGACGTATTGAGAAAGCTTGCTTTCTTGTCCTTTGCAATAGGCATCATTCTCATTTCAAGTGGGCTAGGTACGATAGTCGCTTACTAGCTTATAAGAATCTAAACATGCACCCATCATGATCCTAGTTGTGCGCTCCCGTTCAAGTGACCGGCTATCAATTGGAGATGCGCGGTTGTCTAGAGGGGGGGGTGGGTGGGAAAGTTGACTGAGCCGTTTGAAAAATGAGAGACGTGGGTGGAGGTAAATGAGCTCCAACCCACATATATATAGTTGGAGAAGGGCGAGTAGCGCGCTTCGCCCAACGCTTCGGTACAATCAGCTTCGATTTCACAATACACAATTTTTGAAAAACACTGCGTGTGTTAAAAATTATAATATTGAGAACGCTTGCTTTCTTGTCCTTTGCAATAGGCATCGTTCTCATTTCAAGTGGGGTCGTTGAGACATGTGTAGTGGGGGCTTGCGGTGGCGGAGAAGTGCCTCGGCGTGTTGTGCAGAGGATGGTGCCGCCGCCGGGTCTTGCAGGCGACGAGACGCGCCAACCAGATGATCGGTCGCGGGCGTGACGTACATCTCTTTCGCGGTTTCACTACGCCAACGGCCCAGGCGTTTGAAGATCATGTCACGAACCCCGGAGTTGGCAGCAACTATGGCCGTGCCTTTCCGAAAGGAGTGGGTGCCTAGGTGCTCTTCTCCCAAACCGATTTTTGCGAAGGCTTCCTTGCACCAGTTGCGGATTGTGGTGTATGAGGGCGGTCTGGCTGTGCCGTGGCTCGGTAGGTGGGGTCCGAAGACCCGGATGAGCGGTCCCGAGGACTGGGGGCTGTATCCTGCGAGCTGGATGAGCTTCTGGGTGCCCTGGACCGGGCAAAAGGGTACGGGGCTTGCCGCGATAGGGATCCATGTGCCTTGGCCAGCTTGGTCGGTTTTGAGTGGGGGATGAGTAGCCACATCGCTTCATCTTTAAATTGGATGTCCTGCCATTGGATGGCCACCAGGTCCGAGTAGCGCAAAAAACCGGCGTACATGAGAATCGGGATCAAACCTTTTTGTAACACGGCTGGGTTGTTTGACTGTAGGAAGGAGGCTGCCATATCGTGGACCTGATGGAGTGAGACTGGCTCTTTAATCCTGTTAGGCCGTGGGCAGTGTCGCTTCGCGAAGTCGCGCACTTGGGAGGTGAAAGGGCCGGTGGTTGGGCATGTTGAGCCTGTCATCATGTGGGCAAAGCTCACGGCGGAGCATGTGAGCTGAACCACCGACAAGGATGCCTTGCGTTGGGTGACATACACCAGGTAGAGCGCGGGGGTCATGTCCGATGCCGGCAAGAACGTTAGGTTGACCTTCGTGTAGAAGGCGCGGGACTTCACCCAGTAAGGCTCGTATGTTCGGATGGTCGAGTCGGCACGAGAGCGTGCGAGCATGGAAAACAGGTCGTGTTGGAGCTTTGGAAGCAGATTTGGGGATATGCAGAGGAGTCTAGTTATTCAAATATCACGCGGAGTGCGACGATAGTGCTGTTGGGTAATCCTGTGCCTAAGAATGCTTGACTGTGTGTGCTGATTGTACGACACTGGCTGCCGTGTGTAAGAGGGATATGTGCTTGGATGTGTGGGTCCCACGATGGAGGGGAGGGCTGGATGAGCGGCCACCAGCTTGCGCCAGGCCAGTGTGGGACTATGAGGGTAAGAGATGCGCTCGTGCGTTGTGCGTGATGGAGTACTGCGGGGATGAGTTGGGGCGGTGGGAATGCAAAGCTGTTCTCAGCCGTCCAGGCAAGTGAGAAGGCGTCGGCTGCTGTGGCATCGGGGTGGGGGACCTTAGAGCAGAAACGCGGCAAGTGTGCATTTTGGGGGTTGGCGAATAGGTCAATGGAGTGGGGCCCCTAGCGACGCTCGAGGAGGCGAAACCATGGGAGCGTCAACGTGTAGTCATCGTGGTCGACTAGCTTGGAGAGCTCGTCTACGCGACCATTCAGATCGCGTGGGATCCATTCGATGATTAGCCGAATCTCGAACTCCATGCATTTTTGGATGATGCCTTTGCACGTGGTGGTGAGGTCGGGACTTCGGGAACCTCCTTTGCGAAGGATGAAGAACACGCCCTGGTTGTCCACCCGCACTAGCACGTGTTTGTTCCGGATTCTAGGCGCGTACGTCTATAGCGCCCACAGCACTCCGGCAAGCTCTCTTTGTGTGCTGGAGGTTGGATGAAGGGCTTCGGGCATAGCCGCGCTGGCCTCTGTCGCGGCTCCAGGGAATGTGTTCAGCGTGGCACCCCAGCTGTGGGCACTTGCGTCTACGTGGATGACTGCATCGTAGCTGTGCCGCATATGGAACGGGGCACCGTTGAAACGGTTGAACTCTTGGGTCCAGAATCTCAGCTCTTCGATGGCGGGTGGGGAGAGGAGGACCATGCTGGTCCATGTCGGCGCGTCGTTGATTATTTCTAGCATGGCGTGGCTGAACGCTCGGGTAGTGGTGCCGAGTGCGACAGCCATCGATGCCAGCATGCTTGTAACTCGGGCCAGTTGCCGGACTGGGACTTTTCGCTGGGCTGAGCTTGCGCGCACTAGGGCATGGAGGGTGGCATTGAGTGTGGCTCGCCGCTCCTCGCCGATGGAGAACCGGCCGGCCTGTGTGTAGAGTTCTACGCCAAGGAATCGAAGGTGCTCTGTTGGTATCAGCTTTGACTTTTTTGAGTTGAGTACTAGCCCGGCAACCTTGAGATCGATAACGACCCGTTGGCACGTGGCTTGAGTGTATGCTTGGGTCGGGCACAGGAAGAGGATATCTTCAACGTAGGGTATCACGCGGACCCCCTGCTCCCGCCATCGCCGAGCTAATTGCTTGATGAGCTGCGTGAAGACGAATGGTGCTGTGGCGAGGCCGAATGGCAAGGATCGGAAGGCGTATGTGCGCCCGTCGAATTCAAAGCCGAGGAACGTCCAGCACGAGGGATGGATGTCGACATGGTGATAGCCTGACTTCAAGTCGATGGAGAACATCCCTCCTTGGCGAGCGAGGTCCGCTACACGGTTGAGTCCCTCATATTTAAATTTGGGGACGATTAGTGCGCCGTTCACCTTTTGGAGATCCAGAATCAGGCGACACTTGTCTTTCTGCTCGACCACGTTGAGTGGGCTTATGCATCTCAGTTTCGCCGCAAGAATTTGGATGGCCGCGCCGGTCTCGGTGAGTTCAAGGATGGCCGTACGCATGAATGCTTCGTGGATGCGTGCGCCGGCATGGTTGCGATCGTGAAAGGCCGGTGGCGGCCCGAGTTTCCATGGCATCCAGTATCCTTTGGCAATGACCGAGAGTATGAAACTGCTAGTGCACCACGAGCTCCACCAAGCGAACGTGGTACGTAGGCGGCCACTCATTTGGGTGACCATCTTGTCAGTAACCGCGTATTCGTAGGGGTCACTGTTGTGTGCGCATTCGCGAAGTCGGGTGCCTGTGGGAGTGACGTCATGCAAGTAGAAGCAAGGGACGCCTTAAGTTCATCTGCAGGGCTGAGGCCTACTGGAAACCTAGAGCATGGAGGGGGGGGGGGGGGGGAGTGTGAAGCCTTGTGGTGAAGGAGGGCGTGCAGGACAGAGGTGCCACGTGCGAGCAAGATGCTTAGGTCGGTGGTTGCCTGCGCTTTGAGCGAGCCTGAGCGGCGAAACCTGCGTGTGTGTCGGTTTGCGCTTCCGCGCATGCAGAGCTTGCGTTCGAACCTACGCCTCGACGTTTGTGCATGAGTTTCTGCTTATTGTCCTTCCCTTTTTGCCCTTATATTCCCACAACTTGTGCCTTCACTCGCGCTTCTACTCCCGAACGCATGTTACCCTCTATTGCTTCTTTCGCTTGCGTTCTCATTTCTTGGGTTTTGAGACTCAACTCCCGTGATTTTTTCATGTCTTTCCTCTAACCACCTCTGGCGTGCTTGTGTGGCATGCATGCGGTGTTTTTGTTGCTGTTCCCGTTCGTGAGCCATACCGCGTGCATGCGCGCATGCTTCTGTGACCTTTTTTTTTTTTTTTTTTTTTTCCAATGCCAAGCTGGGCAGCCCTGGATGAGGTTGGTGTGGCTGTTCCTGTATGCCCACGGAGGGGTAATGCTTGGGGTCCAGGGTGTAGCACACCGGGTTGGAGGGTAGGCGGCCCGCGAGGCTCGCATAATGCTTGAATTTTTTTTTTTTTTTTTTTTTTTTGCATGTCCAATCGATGAGCAATTATGTGAGGGTAAGTGGCGGGCCATTGGTGTTCCTGATGGCCTTCCTTCTCTGGGGGGGGGTGCTGCGTGACATGTAGCAAGGGTTGAGCCACCCACTATGCTTCCTCGTTTCGTGCTCGATCCTCTTTTTTTTTTTTTTTTTTGCTGCGCCTCTTTTGGTGCTGCTTCCCCATTTCTCTGGTTATATTTAGGGGCCAAGACCTGAAAGAAAAAAAACGGAGGACCGCGACTCCTTATTTTAACCAATCTTCATCTCTACTCAACCATGCTCCTAGGCATGCAAAGTCCGCCTTGCAAGGTCGGGCTATCATTTGGGGCCGAGGGGGTATGTTCCCCTTCCCTTGCTCTGAGCCTAGGGCCTTCAATTGGCCTACACTAGGGCTGGCCCTCTGCCACCCGTGCCCCTAAGGGATGGGCCCAATGGCCTCTACACACACCAGGTGCCTTGCGCCACTTGCGCAAGCGCCATGGCCCGACCCCTACACCACTGGTGCGGGTCCTTGGCCACCATGCCCAATCGCCGGGCAGCCGCTGGCCACATGCCTCGGCTAGCCACAGCGGAAGCAACTGCCTCGGAAGCCGCAAAATTCTCCCGTAGGCGGCGGACCACGCTTTGGCACGAACGGCATGGGCATGCGGCCGCCTCCGCGATTGCCGCGAGCAAATCCGCCCTCGGCGCGGTCCATTGCAGCCACGCCAGCGACGGCCTGTTTGAAAGGCCTTGAGGTAAGCAGACTCTTCTGCTGGTACAGCTTGAAATGCTTGGCCGTGCGGAAGTCGGAGGCGTCTTCAACTTGGAGAACTTCGAAGCGTCGCGATATGAGGGCGAGCGCGTCGGCGAGGAATTCGAGGCCGCCCGGCGCGTCGCCGTGCTGCATCTTGAACTCTGCGTGCTTCAGGTATGCCCGAAGGTCCTCCAGGACTTCCGCTTTCTCGCGCACGGCCGCGTTGAGGAAGGACGCCACCGAGAGGGTGATGTTATTGGTCGAGAGTGGTGGGAGGTGCTCCATGGGAATTGAATTTGCAGCAATGCCGGTGGCCTCACCAGCGTCGTTGTCGGAGTCGTCACTGTCGTTGTCGGCCGCCGGGGCAGGCGGGATGCTGGCGACAGCGTCTTTGGCGAGGCGTGGCGTCTTGGTTCCGCGTGTGGCCTTTTCTGTTTTTGCATGTTCTTTTTTGGCAGATTCAGAAGCCGCAGGTTGAGCAGTTTCGGCGGCCGTAACACTCGTCGCGTGCTGCTGTAACAGCGTCAACATCGCGTCGACCTGCACAGGGGTCAACGACGGGGTCAATGTCGGGGTGGGCGGCACGTCAGACGAGGCGGCCGCGTGCCCCCTTTTGCGCTGGAGAGAAGGACCCGCCACTTGCAGGGCTGGCGCGTGCTGCTGCTCGGCGTCAGGCACGAGTGGTTGGCTCTGCTCAGCCACTTGCGCGTGTGGCTCGGAAGGGGGCGGGAGCGCGTCAGCAGGCTGATTGTTGACCTTGCCCCCTCCCAGCAGAACGTCAACCCCAGTTGGGGCAGCCGCCCCTTCTTCTGCCCGACGCTTGTTGCGCCGGTCGCCCGCGATTTCCAGGGCTTGGTGAGTAGACTCGGAATTGGGGTGGCCGGTGACGACGTTGGACTCGCCGCGATTATTCGTAGTCGGAGCCATGATGGATCG
The DNA here is from genome assembly GCA_027943415.1 of Closterium sp. NIES-67. Lineage (NCBI taxonomy): Eukaryota > Viridiplantae > Streptophyta > Zygnematophyceae > Desmidiales > Closteriaceae > Closterium > Closterium sp. NIES-67. The sequence continues at coordinate 173,120 of BQMB01001203.1, read as the reverse complement.
GTGAAACTTAAAAATATCGGAAAGAAGTGTTGAGGGAGACTCGCCGCGAGGCAAAGTTCTAGTCTTAGCCAGCTTGAACGGGAGAAAAGCTAGAGCGGGAAAGTTGACTGAGCCGTTTGAAAAATGAGTGACGTGGGTGGAGGTAAATGAGCTCCAACCCACGTATATGTAGTTGGAGAAGGGCAAGTAGCGCGCTTCGACGATGCCCAACGCTTCGGTACAATCAGCTTCGCTTTCACAATACACAATTTTTGAAAATCACTGCGTGTGTTGAAAAATTATAATTTTTACTTCGTCTGAAAAATCAGACTACGTGTAATGTTTCGTCTGAGTTTTCAGACAATGAGTACATTTTCGTCTGAAACAAACAAATGTGCCCACTAGGCCACAAGGCAGCTTGTCTGCCAGATTCGGTCATTCCCCGTGCGATGCGTAATTATGAAATCGCGTGAGGTCGCAGCCACGCTGTCGAAAACCTCAGGCCCCTAGCTGTCCTCTGACCCAGAAGCTGCCACGCCGTTGTCTCTTAGCAGGGTGTCGGCACTCCAGCCAGGCACAGCGCAGGACTCAGTGTGGGGGTATTACGTCAGGGCGTTGTCCCTTAGCGTATTGTCGGCGCCCGTGACAGCATTGAGCAAAATGATCCTGGCAGCATTGCGCCAGCGCATTTCGTTCTCGGCAGGCAAAGATGTAAGGACATGAGTGATGCACCGTGGGCTGCGTCCCACACCATGCGTCGAGGCGCACGAACAAACGCTCTTGGAAGGAGATGAAAGTCCCCCCAGTTTGCCCCCCTAACCCATCATTCCTCCTTTCAAGCGTTCATGCGTAGCACAAGCAGCAACAACTCCCTACGGCTAGCTGCACGACTCTAAGCGTGTAGTTTATGCTCCTCTATGGCTGTTTCTGGCTTCCGCGATCGTGAGACAGGCCCCATGACAACAGACGCTGCTGGGGTCAGCGCCCCAGCAGCCATACCTAGTTCTTCGCGACAGCCCTCGACTGCTGCTCCGTCAATCTCGACGCTGGATCTTCTAGGCCGCAAAACGTACAGCCAGTTTGTTGCTTCCCCTGCGCTGTCTGCGGTTCCTTCCTACCCGAAGCCCGCTAGTTTGGCGCCATCGGTCATTCCACGGACCATGACGGCGGCTAGAGTGGCGCCCGCTGCAGCGCCATCCGCGGTAGCGCCTCCTAGTTCACCGCCCGCATCGTCGCCGTCTACCATGACGCCACATAGTCCCTCGACTGCTGCTGTGGCGCCTACTGCTGCACCTCCTAATCCCCATCCCGTTGCTTCACCTCCTACCGTGCTGCCTGCTTCGCCCCTAATTGCATCTCAGCCTGCCGTGGTTCTTTCGATTCCATCCTCCGAGGCTACACCCAGCACCCCGCGCTTCGACGGCTTGCTGCCAGAAGTAGTCGTTGAAGAGTGGGTCCGCATCCCGCTCCCCCCATCCTCTCCTCGCGTCGCTAGCTCGTCGTCTGCTGGTGCACCGGCCCCTCTCTTCTCTGCTGGCTCTGTCTTACCCACCAGGTACCCTGGGAAGACAAAGTACAAGCAGCGCAAGCTGACATTCGGGAGGCCGCGATCACCCACCTCCACTCCACCTGCCGTGCTCACGCCAGATGCTGGACTGTCGACCCCTGATTCACTGGACGACATTGTGGATGACGGTCCATGGCTGCTGACACTGGAGGAGCTGCAGCTGAAGTGCAGTGAGCAATGGCAACGTCACTTCCCCTGGTTGTTCATCTCGGAGACGAAGGAAGGTCGTCCGTGCATGAAGTGCACCGTCTGCATCACGCACGGAGAGCCAACGTACCAGTATGGGCGCTATGGGGAGGGCGGCATCGACATTCAGAAGCAGACCATGCGGAAGCATGATCATAGCATCAAGCATGAGGCAGCGATGGCGGCAAAGGCGCATCGGGATGGCAAGATGAAGAAACAGGAGTATTGTGGAATTTGAGAACAGGGATGAGGACGCACGACGTTTGAAGAGGCTCTTTGCCATTGTGCACTTTATCTGCAAATCTGACGTCCCCATCGCCCTGTTTGTTTTGTTGGTTCAATTCATGGTAGAGCAGGGGACTCCGGACATGCCCCTTAAGGAGAACGGCACGTATTATTCGGAGTGAGAGTAGTCGAATGACACATCCTCTCACCCTGACTTATGTTATTGTCTGGCTTGGCTGTCTTTTTTAAGCTTCAAAATGCACGAATGATTTGTCTGTTTAACTCTGCAGGTACGGTTTCGCCCAGCTGGTCGAAACCATGGTGGCCTACTTGCGCGCAAAGCAGTTGAAGCACATCCTTACAAGCCCGTACCTCGGCATTCAGCTCGACGAGAGTACGGACAGGTGGCGGGGGAAGCATCTCATTGTCTACTTGATTTTCCTACGGGACGAGGAGGTCGTCACCGAGTTTTATGCGCACCTCACAGTGGACAAATGCGACGTGGCTTCGCTGCAAGCCATCCTCCTCACGCATCTCGAGGCAGCCGGCGTGGACCTCCAAAAGATCTGCGGCATCAGCACGGACGGCGCGAGCGTCATGACGGGCGTGTCGACCGGGCTGGTGGCACGGCTACGGTCCTGCATCCCGCACCTAGTCTCTTGCCACTGTGTCGCACATAGGTAAGAGCAGTGTTCTGAGGCACCAAATTAAAAGCATGATGTACATCTTCCAATACAGTCACCCCCTTTTGACTACGCACATGCTTACCTTGTGTGCAGGGAAGCTCTTGCTGCCAAGGATGCGGCAGCTGACTTTCCCGACCTTGCGATTGTTGACAAGGTCGTGAAGTCACTTGCAAAGGTCCTCGGCAAGTCTATTGTCTTGCATTCACGTTTCAAGCAGCTCCAGGATGTCGTCTCAGAGACGAACCTGAAGTTGCAGGGAATCCACAACATCAGATGGTTATCCCGAGGTGAGGCCATCCAGCGGCTAGTCGAGGTATTCCCTTCCGCCATCATACTCCTGTCGGAGCATGACCGGCAGGCGTACACCATGGTAATTAGCTTGAAATTCCATTACCTACTCTACTTCCTTGCCGATGTCCTCAACGAGATCAACCTGCCCAACCTGAAGTTTCAGCGCCGCCAGGTAAATGCTACTGCATCCCAATGTGCGGCTTTATAAATGACTCATTTCTAACATCTCTTTGCTTTTCCTTCAGGTCGACGTCACCCACGGTTGCCAAATGGTGGACAACACCAAGCTAACTCTGCACAGCCGCTACGTCAACTATGGCGAGGCCTTCGGTTATGGCAACAAGACCCTAGTAGAGTTCGTCAAGAAGCACTCATCACCACATAACCGCGAGGTGACGGTCGAGGGCATAGACGGCGATGGCACCAGGCTCATCCACACCTACACGCTGCACGAGAAGGCTCTCCCTTGACAAATTAGTGGCGGGGACATGAAGTCGCTGATGACCATGGCAACTGCGTTCGTGCTCGGGCTGCTCGACAGCATTGATTCCCGCTTAGCAGATCTGAAAACCCTCAACTGCTCCAAGCTCTTCTGGCAGGGAGCGTATCCACGGACCATCCAGAAGCGGGAGCGACGATTTCCACTGTGGCTGACAGGTTTACGCAACCTGTACAAGCGTGAACCCTCTTCTCCCGATACCCTGCCTCGTGAACCCTCAACTACAGCAAGCTGTTCCGCGGCTAGTTTCTCCATTCCTCGGTCCTCACTGCCAAAACCCATTGATTCGCGCATGTATTGACTATTCAATTGCAATTATCTCCCAATTGTGCTCACTCCATGATTTCCCCTCCGTGTCCTGCGCCTGCCCCACCCTTATTCCCGGCATCAATTGGACAAAGGCTCAGAAGGAATTGACTCAGTTTACGACTATCATGTCAACACATTGCAAGGACTACGGCTTTCTCGATGGCCTGAAGAACATGCTACGATCCCCTGACTGGCAGACGGCCTACCCAAACTTGGTGCATCTGTGGATCGCTGTGGCAGTGCTTCTTCTGAGCACTGTCGAGTGCGAGTGGGGTTTCAGTCGCCAGAATGTAATAAAGAGCTGGCTCCGCAGGAACCTATGCGACGCGAAGCTGTCGGATCTTCTGTCCATTTCTCTCCTCGATTACGACATGGAGTGGGACTCTATGGTGGAGAGGTGGCGGGCAGGGAAAAAGCGGCGGCCGTCAAAGGAGGTTGTCATGGCTCAAACGGCACGCCCGCAGAAGAGGAAGATGTCAGAGGCAGCAAGAGCAGCCAAGAGAGTAGCCAAGAGAGCAGCAGTAGCAGCAGAGTCAGCAGCCCGGCAAGCTGCAGCAATGGCCGAAGCAGAAGCGGCAACTGAGGAGGAGGACCCTGGAGTCGCCTACTGGAGGAGGAAGGCAAGAGGCAAGGCTACTGTGATTGACCTGGATTCTGAGAGTGAAGAGGTGCAGCAGGACAACCCCTTTGCAAGTGACAGTGAAGATAGTGAAGTCCTGTGTCCGCATGATTCTATGCTCGACCGACTGTCAATGATGTGCCATTTAAGTGCTACTGGCTAGTGAAGTGAGTAGATGCTGTCATGTAGTGTCGTTGGGTTACATATCTAATGGAGGATTGATTTCTGACTTGTATTTCTGGCCTAGAGTGTTAGGTTATTTCAGCTATTTTAAAAGCCGTAGGACTTATGTCCAAGGATGCGTATGCTAGACTAATATTCGAAGAACTTAGACATGCCTATAAACTTTGTCTGAATAGTCAAACAGCCCTGAAAATTTCGTCTGAAAACTCAGACTAGAGCCAAATTTTCGTCTGATGGTCAGACAGATGCACACAAGTTGGTATGAAGATCAGACGCCCCTAAATCCTAGCAAGGACCCAGCTGGCGGGAGGAAACTCGTGCAGGAGGAAGTACCGCAGCTGGATGTGCTTGGCTCTGCCCTAAAGTCGTGGCTCCTGACACAGAAGGATCATGGCCTTGTTGTCAGCATACAGAACCGGGGCAGAGCTAGGCCACTCACCCAAGTCGGTGAGCAAGAAGGTCAGCCAGCGGAGCTCCAGTGCTGCCCTGGCACCTGCGTAGATCTCAGCCTCACAGCTAGACTGGGCAACAGACGAGGAACGGGTGGACCTCCACGAGATGGCACCTGCACCAAGGCTGAAGGAGTAGCCATGTGAGGACCTGAGAGTCTCGGCGTCGTCAACCCAAGAAGCGTCACTGTGCCCAGTAAGGACCACTGGTCTCCGTCCTCCTAGCACTAGCCCCATGCCCGATGTACTTGCTAGATAACGCAAAACCCTCTTAGCTGCCGACCAGTGCTGTGTTCGGTGTCTGCCTGGGGCCACAAAGCGAGCCAAGATGCTGAGAGGGTATACGAGATCTGGACGAGTGCAAGTCATCAGGTACATGAGGCAACCCACCAGCTCTGTGTAGGGACCACTAGGCACTACAGCCTCCTCAAGGACTGGGGTAGAGAGTCTGTGGTCTACTGACAAAGGGGTGGGCTGTGCGGAAGAGAACTGAAGGCCGAACCTCTGAAGGATTTGGCGCACCAAGTGTGACTGTAAGAGAGTGATGGTGCGCGCTTCTCTGTCCCTAGAGGTCTGCAAGCCAAGATAGCGGCGCAACTCTCCTAGGTCAGTGCACGTGTATCTCCTCAGCAGCTCGGCCTTCACAGTGGCCAGTGCATCTCTGTCTGCAGTAGCAAAGACCAGATCGTCTACATAGAAAAGCATGTAGAACGGAGACTGGCCGGAACAGACAAAGAGCAAGGGGTCTGCAGACGAAGGGAAGAACTGCATGTCAGTAAGTGTTGCACGCAGCGTGTCGTGCCACTCACTGGGCGCCTGTCGCAAGCCATAGACGGGGCGTCGGAGGCACCGGAGGGGGGAAGGTACCGGAGAAGCCCTGGGGGCGGCGTATGTAGACCTGCTCGTGTAGACTGCCCAGGAGGAAAGCTGTGGATAAGCCGATGGAGTGCAGCTCGTAGCCACGATGTGCTGCTACGTGTAGCAGCACCCGAAGAGTGGTCAACTTTGGGGTCGGGGCGAAGGTATGAAAGAAGTCCACCCCCTCATGCTGACTCAAGCCTCGAGCGACCTAGCGCGCCTTGAAGACAGACGGCTCTCCAGGAGGGCGCTTTACCTTGAAGAGCGACCGGCCATCGACTACGTTCACTCCATGTGGGGGAACTGTGTCAGTGAAGGTATCGGTGGATCTCCAAGATGCCATCTCCCTCTTTCATAAAGGCTGGAGGGTCGCAAACCCTGGTTTTTGAAGGGTAAAAAATCTGCTCCACTTTTTTAATCAGGGCTACAAAATCGCAATCCCTGAAAACTCAGCCTAACTCGAAAAAATACCATGAAAATCAGAGTAATCATGGCATTTTACCCGGATAGTTTGGGCCCTGATAGTGAGGTCGTCATTCAAGTTTGTCGCACACAAATGAAGCACATGGCTAAATACAAGCACAACTAGTCTAGCAAGAGTCTCAGAGTAATGAATTGACTAGAATAGAAGGTACAGGGTCGTCTTGTGCTAGTGTTATACTCTCTAAGAGCATTCAGCTATCTAGGCTATAATAACATATGCATCAGGGCCTCATATTGGTATTGGGGTACCCTGATTGCTCAGGGCCCCCACCCCATATTTCCCTTATTTTACAAGACTACCAAAAACAAATCCGCTGAGCTAACAGGGTTAGCTAAAAAAGAAGCCTAAGTAAACAGGGTTGCAGGCTAGAATGGCGCTGGACATCAACTCTAGCAATTATTTGAAATAAGTGCAATCTACTTAAGCATCCTCCTCAGCTATGCTATCATGGTTTTCTCTTCTAGGCCGTGCTCTGTGGGGCACGGATGTACGTCTTTCTCTTCTCGTAAGTTCTTGGCATAGGCAAGAGCACCATGCACGATTACGGTTTGAAAGTGGCTGCCGAGACTAGTCTCGAGGAGGTGCGACCTACGATGCCTTCGGCCGGCCACCCCCGCTTAATCACTACCCGTCTCCAGCGCGGAATAATACGCTCGATTACAAGCGGCGAGGCAAAAAGCTCTGTAGACGCGGCAAATATGTTGTTGGAGAAGCACGATCTCGCCGTAGACTCGAAGACGGTCAGGAACTCATTACGATCCGCGGGGCTGATCGCCGTGCATCAGCCTAAGAAACCCAGGCTCTCACCGAAAAACATCCGAGATCGTCTCGACTTCGCGCGGTCGCATGCCGACTGGACGCTGGAGGACTGGAAGCGGGTGATTTGGTCTGACGAGACAAAGATAAACCGCTACTGCTCCGACGGACGTGCGTACGCCTGGATTCGCGAGGGCACCAGCCTTCGGAGCCATCAAGTCCAACAGACAGTTAAGCATGGGGGCGGTTCTGTGATGGTGTGGGGTTGTATGACGTATGAGGGGGCGGGGTTCATGTGCAAGATAGATGGCAGGATGGATGGGCCGCTGTATCGCAGCATCTTGCAAGATGAGCTCAAACAGACCATCGATTTTTTCAAGCATTCCCCCTCATAGGTCATTTTCCAGCAGGACAATGATCCCAAGCACAGGTCTCGTCTGGTCCAAGACTGGCTTGGGGAGCACGAGTACGCGATGCTGGAATGGCCGTCGTGCTCCCCGCACCTTAACCCGATTGAGCACCTGTGGGCACACTTGAAAAGGCAGCTGGGGAAGTACGAAAAGCCGCCAAGTGGAATGCTGGAGCTGTGGGAGAGGGTGCAGGAGGAATGGGACAAGATACCGGCAGAGGTGTAAGCAAACCTGATCGACAGCCTGCCGAGGAGGATCAAGGCAGTGATTCGGGCAAAGGGACGCTGGACTAGGTACGAGTTTTCCTAGAATCTAGTATGCTACCTGTCTTCGGTACAAATTGTCCGGATGTTATCCTATGCTATGCTTAGGTGTTTAAGGACCATGCGTGGTACTACTATGGTGTTTGGCAACTCGTATGAGTGCTCTAACTGATCTTCTCAGCCTGTATGCACACCATACATTAAGGCCTAATGTTTACGCCGCTGCAGTCATCAAAATGCCAAAAAAGGCTGAACATGTGGACAATTTATTCCGCCACTGTAAGATCTGGATGAGTGCAAGTCATCAGGTACATGAGGCAACCCACCACCTCTGCGTAAGGACCACTAGGCTCTACTGACTCCTCAGAAACAGGAGCAGAGAGTCTGTGGTCTACTGGGAGAGGTGTGGGCTGTGCAGAGGAGAATTGAAGACCAAACCGCTGAAGAACCTGGCGCACCAAGTGTGACTGTGAGAGAGTGATGGTGCACGCAGCTCTGTCCCTAGAGATCTGCAAGCCAAGGTAGCGGCGCAGCTCTCCTAGGTCAGTGCAGGTGTGTCTCCTCAGCAGCTCAGCCTTCACGGAGGCCAGGGCGTCTCTGTCTACAGTAGCAAGGACCACGTCGTCTACGTAGACAAGGATGTTGAACTAGGTCTGGCCAGAACAAACGAAGAGCGAAGGGTCTGCATGCAGGTCAGCTAATGTAGCACGATGTGTGTCATTCCACTTGCGCGACGTTGGCCACAGGCCGTAAACTATGCGCTGGAGGAGCCACTCAGTCCCATAGGCGAAGGTGCCAGTGAAGCCTGGCGGACGGCGTTGGCAGACCTGCTAATGCAGACTGTCTTGAAGAAACACTATGGAGAAGCCGGTGGATCTCCAAGATGCCATCTCCGCGTCCATGGCAGCTATCCACTGAGAGGCCCAAGGTCCCGAGGTCGCCTCAGCGTAAGTGTGAGGGGTCGGGATGTCAAGGGAGTCTGGGTCACCCTCAGGGACTAGCAGCATGGAGCAGAGATGGGGAGCGAACTTGGACAGGAAAGCTAGCTCGTACTGCCTCTCCTCTAGTACGTTACTGCCAAGGACAGGTGCACCCCTGACAGACATAGGATGGGCAGGGTTAAAGACCAGAGCTGTGGTGTAGTCAAAGCGACGGGTAGAGACGAGATCAACTACGGCAGCAACAAGAGTATCAAGACTGGAGACAGGAACGGACGAGTCGGTAACAAGAGAGGTGAGAACACGAGTAACAAGCGGACTAGCGACACGGAGGAAGTCAACGAGAGGAGGCGGGGAGACAAAAAGCGACGACTGAGGAGGCAACGGTAGAAGAGGAGCAGGAGACACGTGAGAGCGAAGCAACTTGGGGCGAGAGCGCTGGATAGGAGAAACAGGACGAGCACGAGAGGCACTGTGAGACTACCAGCGGGAGGGGGGGATCAGGTCAGGAGATAAGGGAGGAGACACAGGAGGAGAACTGTTGGTGCAACCCTATGGCTTGCACTCGGCTTGTCGTCCTTGTTTGTGTGTGTGCATGCATGGCATGGAATGAATTGTGAGTCTATGTCATTGCTATCCAGTGCTTGTGTGTGTGTTTGAATGGTGTATCACAATGTGGTTTGTGTCGGTCAAGACATTAGCGAGTTTTTACAACTCGCATGTCAAGTCGTCGTTTGTGTGTCGCATGTGTTTTTTCTATTTTGTCGAGTGTGAAGTGTCCATCGTGTCGCAGGTGTGTGCAGCAAGCCCCCATCAACTCAAAAAGAATTTATCTTGCAGATCCAGGAACAAGAGCTCAAGATTTCAAGCCCAAGGGACGCGGATAAATATTAAATAGTGAAAATAGTAACGTTACTTCGTCTAGTGTTACATTTCACTTGGTGTAGCCCCTTGGAGGGTTGGTTTCGAGACTCTTCATGGTTGGGGACTCTGTGGTGGTGTACCACCAATCTGGACCTCGGCTCTTGGGGTATGTAGAGGCTGGGAACCATCTCCCTCTCGAACTCTTCTTGCTAAGTTTGTACTCCTAAGACTATAGTGGCTGCTATACTTTCTGCCAGTCAAACCGCCATAGCGTCGTCAAATCTTCATGTAATTTCATGATTCAACTTGCTGCTGATAGAAGACAGCAACACGCTCCAGATCCAATTTACAGATCACCGTTTGATTCAGTGAACAGATCGTTATCAGTATTTGAAGCCGTCTGACGGAAATCCGACTGTGCTCTCTATCTCTCATTATAGGCACATCTAAGCCTATTGTGATTATAACAAGTGGTATCAGAGCCCCTTGGAGCTGTCTCGACCATGCCTAGGCCTGAGGAAGGGGGTGGCAGAGGTGCTGGAGGCAGAGAAGCCGCCGAAGCACAAGGTCAACACCAAGATCCACCCGTTGCTCCGGTGCAACCTAGCCTTGGACCCTCTAGGGATGAGCCTAGAGTGTTTGGCATTGACAAGTTCAATGGTGACAACTTTGCTGAGTGGTCTTTCAAGATGGAGAACATCTTTGACCACTATGATCTGCTGGAGGTGATGGAAGGAACGGAGAAGCGCCCCGAGAACGACCCGGAGAAGAGCCCGTGGGTGCGGAAGAGCGCACAAGGCTACCTTCTACTTGGGCAAGCGTTGGGGAGCAGCCAAATCCGTCACATCAAGCCTTTTCAGCATGAACCAGCAAAGGGACCAAAGGCATGGGCTGCTCTCAAGGGTGTACACACTCCTGCAACAGCGGCGGTGGCTGTGGTTTTGGAGCGGCAAATGGCGGCACTTCGAATTGACGAAGGCGAACCGGTGGAGGAAGGAGTGCAGAAATTCTTCGACTTGTTGACACGGCTCGAAGGAGCTGACCTGAACTACAGTGACCTTCAAAAGAAGACCAAGCTGCTGGCCTTACTTCCGGACTCATGGTCCTCGCTCATCATCAACCTAAATCGAGATCTGCCCCGTGTCTCACTCGAAGATGTGAAGCGGGAAATCTTACAAGAAGATTTCCGCCGACGCGAATTGCGGGTCCCGATGGTGCCGGAGTTGCAAGCATGGGCCGTGGGCACGGCCGTGGAAGGGGCAGAGGGCGAGGAGGAAGATTTGGCAGCAGTAACTTCAGTGGAGGCCGTGGTAATGGAGGATATGGCAGCAACAACAACAACAATGGCTACGGGCGTGGGCGCGGTCGATTTGATGGCGAATGCCACTTTTGTCACAAGACCGGCCACATGTGGAGAGATTGCTTCAGATTGCTTGATGGATGGACCCCTTCTCAAGGCCAAGAGGGCAGAGGAGCAAGGGGAGGAAGAGGCAGAGGTCGTGGAGGCCGTGGTGGCCGTGGAGGCGAAGCGGCAAGCATGAAAGGTGGAGACTACGACAAGGACTCGAGTGAAGATCAATACCCGGGCCAATTCTTCTTTGTCTCCACGCAAGCGACAGCTGCAGCAGGAGGTGTGGAAGGCTTTGAGGAGCCAGCTACTGTGGGAAAGGTCACCCTTCACTCTCTGGACTTTTGGGTGATTGATAGCGGAGCCACCTATAGCATGACACCTCGTGCGGACTTGCTCACCGAACTCGAACCGTCGCCGGTCAAGCATGTTACATCGGCTTTGGGGCAGCGAGCAGAGGTGAAAGGCATGGGCAAGGCCATGTTCAAGGGTGCTGATGGGAAGATGGTGGGCCTCAAGAACGTGCTTTTGGTGCCCAACCTAGCAGCCAACCTAATTTCCGTTCGGCGTTTGCAAAAGGCTGGCATGGACACATCTTCCAAGGGTTCGAAAACATATACCGCGAGGCTTGGTGAGCGGAAGCTTTGGGACCTTCATGAGGACAGGGACATCTACAATGAGATGTGGCAAATCCCAGTGGTCCCCATGCCTAAGGAGAGGCAAGTGGCAGCAAGCGTCAGCACCAAGAGTGAAGCGGTTGGTGGCGGTGATCACGGAAAACAAAGTGACACCAAGAGTGACTCGAAGGAGTGCAACCTTGGAGAGACCAGCAAGGCGTGTGAACCCAAGGAGAGTGGTGCAGCAGCCAAAGGTGGTGGAAATGAGGAGGGGAAGCCTAAGATCAGCAAAGCAGCAGCGGCGAAGGAGAAAGGAGAGAGCTTGTGGGGCACGATTGCGAGTGCCGCTTTCTCCAACCCGACTTCCGCTACGGGAGAGTGTGATTGGCTTACCTTGCATCGGCGAATGGGGCATGTGGCATTGCCCATTTTGCAGCAGATAGTTAAGCAAGAGATGGTCAGTGGGATACGTGTCAAGGGGGAGCCCAATGAGGTGCTTGGCTGTCCAACATGCATGCAAGCCAAGTTCACCCGCTACCCATTCCATAGCTCCGAGACAACGGCGAAGGCACCACTTGATGAGGTGGTGATGGATGTGGTGGGCCCCTTGAAGCTTGGAGCTGCTGGAGCTGAGTACTTCCTCACCATTGTGGACGTCTACACTCGCATGACTTGGGTGTATGTGCTGCCGAAGAAGAGTGACGTAGCTGAAACGGTGAAGACCGATTGGTTGCCAATGGTGGAGCGGCAACAAGACCGACTTGTGAAGGCGATTCGCACTGACCGTGGGGGAGAGTTCCTGAGCAAGGATTTCTCAACTTGGCTGAAGAAGCAGGGCATAAGGCACTCTCTTACCATGCCCTACTCTCCTGCAATGAACGGCATCGCCGAGCGTGCGAATCGGACACTCACGGAGACGGCTCGGAGCAGGTAGCAGCTGGAGAGAAAGTGGCCAAGTACCTTGGCCAAACAGCAACTGTTGGACTGCAATACTCCGCGGCGGCACAAAGGCGTCAAAAGGGTGCGGATGGAGTCGAACCCGGGAGGCTCTTTCTCACCGCCTTCTCTGATGCATCTTGGGCATCAAAACCAGAGGACATGACAAGTGTGGGAGGCTTCATCTGCTGTGTTGGTGGAGGCCCAACAGCTTGGGAGAGCAAGAAGCAAGTGGACCAAGCATTGAGCTCGGTGGAGTCCGAGTACATGGCACTCTTCCGTGCCATATGAGAGGTTGTGTGGCAGCGGCGTTTGCTAGCTGAATTGGGGGAGGAGCAGCAAGGACCTACCCCACTCTACTGTGATAGCCAAGGTGCTATTGCATTGGCTAAGAACCCCGTTCTTCATGGCCTTACGAAGCACATGAAGGTGAAGTGGCATTGGGTGAGGAGCATGGTAACCGCGGGTGAAGTGGAGTTGCACTACGTGAAGACGACGGCGCAGCCAGCTGATATGATGACCAAGAGGCTGGTTGAGCAGCAGCATTGGAAGTGTTGCAAGCTTGCTGGGATGGCTCTGAACTAAGGGGAGCAGATTCTAAGGCCAACAATCCGAGGGGGAGTTTGTTGGTGCAACCCTATGGCTTGCACTCGGCTTGTCGTCCTTGTTTGTGTGTGTGCATGCATGGCATGGAATGAATTGTGAGTCTATGTCATTGCTATCCAGTGCTTGTGTGTGTGTTTGAATGGTGTATCACAATGTGGTTTGTGTCGGTCAAGACATTAGCGAGTTTTTACAACTCGCATGTCAAGTCGTCGTTTGTGTGTCGCATGTGTTTTTTCTATTTTGTCAAGTGTGAAGTGTCCATCGTGTCGCAGGTGTGTGCAGCAAGCCCCCATCAACTCAAAAAAGAATTTATCTTGCAGATCCAGGAACAAGAGCTCAAGATTTCAAGCCCAAGGGACGCGGATAAATATTAAATAGTGAAAATAGTAACGTTACTTCGTCTAGTGTTACATTTCACTTGGTGTAGCCCCTTGGAGGGTTGGTTTCGAGACTCTTCATGGTTGGGGACTCTGTGGTGGTGTACCACCAATCTGGACCTCGGCTCTTGGGGTATGTAGAGGCTGGGAACCATCTCCCTCTCGAACTCTTCTTGCTAAGTTTGTACTCCTAAGACTATAGTGGCTGCTATACCTTCTGCCAGTCAAACCGCCATAGCGTCGTCAAATCTTCATGGAATTTCATGATTCAACTTGCTGCTGATAGACGACAGCAACACGCTCCAGATCCAATTTACAGATCACCGTTTGATTCAGTGAACAAATCGTTATCAGTATTTGAAGCCGTCTGACGGAAATCCGACTGTGCTCTCTATCTCTCATTATAGGCACATCTAAGCCTATTGTGATTATAACAAGAACGAGGGGCGAAACGAGCCCGGGACGAGTCCGGCGGAGGAAACACAGTGTCATAGACAGGCGGGGGAGGAGGGGGCAGCGGGGGAGGCACAGGCGGGCGGTCGGGGAAGGGAAGACCTAGGAGGCAAAGGGCGGACACCGGCGGCAACTACTGCTGCTGCTCCGTGCCAACGCCAGAACCTCCAGCCGCACCAGGGCTACCTCCGGGACGCTCCAAGACAGCACCCCCATAAGGAGAACCCTCTCCACCACGTGTGCCACCCCCAAGACCGCCAGGACAAGCCACGACAATACCCCCGGAACTAGCACTCTCCTCATCCCCCGCACCCACGGAGCTTGCGGACCCCTGCGGCGGCAGCGGCTGCGGCTGTTGTTGTGGCTGCGACGGCGACGATGACAGTTGCTGCTGCGGCGGAGGCGGCTACTGCGGCTGCGGAGGAGGAGACATCAGGGAAGAGACAATCGGCAAAACCGGAGCTGCACGGCCCCCAGATTCAGCCGCCTCGGGACAACCGACGGGAGGGGAGTGACATGAGACACACCACACGGGGCAGGATGGGGAGGGAGAGGAGTAGGGGCTACCGGGGGAGTGGGAACCAGAAACAAGGGGGGGGTAACTGGGAGACCTCGGTGGGGAAAGCAGGTGTAGAAGGAGACAGACTCGTCAAAAGTGACGTCACGAGAGTGAAAGAAATGGTGAGACGGCGGGTGGTAAAAGTGCCAGTCAGACACGTCTAGGGGTAAGCCAAGGAAGACACAAGGGATGGTGCAGGCAGTAAGCTTGTCCGTGCAAAAGGCAAGGACCTGATCGAGGCAGCCCAAGACATGGAATGCAGACGCGTCACCAGGGGACCCGGTCCAGAGGAGGGTCGGCAAAACCTGCGGTCGCTGGGAGTGTGACCACAGGTTGAGTTGGTGAGCGGCGTAGCGCACGGCGAACGGCCACACAAAATAGGGTGCACTGGCATGGATCATGGAGGTACGAGCCACGTCCATGACCAAATCGATGCATCACTCAGCAACCCCATTCTGCTGCGGGGAGTCTGAAAGGGTGTACGACTGGGTGATGCTCCCCGCACGACAGCACTGGCCAAGCCGACCGGAGGCGAACTCGCCGCCACGGTCGGAGTGCAGACGCAGCACAGGGAGGGCGCGGTGGAGGCGCGCAGCTAGGACCCAGGGAATTAGAACGTCAGGCACGTCAGCCTTCCGCTCCATGCAAAACACCGTGGTGTAGCGTATGTAGTCGACAACAAGAACTAGAAAGTAGTGCTCTCAACGTGGCCTTGGGACGGGGGCTGGGCCCCAGACGTCCAGGTGCAGGGTCTGGAGTGGCAGAGTGGTAGGAGGAAGTGAGGAGGAGTGAGGAGCACGCCGCAGCCAGCTCTTGACGCAGGGCATTCATGGCGGCACAGGCGGGGGAGAGAGGGTAGGGAGCGTCTCAGGAAGACCTAAGACAAGACCGTGCTGGGACATGTCAGGCAGACGCGGGAGAGTGGGGTGACCTAGGCGGTGGTGCCACAGAAGTGACGGGTAAGTGCGCGACCGACACGAGCAAGCCGGGACGACTTGGGTAGATGCAACCACTTGGGGGGACGCCCCCACCAGAGGGGGATGCGGTGTCTAGCATGAGCAGGCCAGACACCAGGTCTCGGGGGAACGTGGTGAGGGGGGCACCAGTGGCGGCTTCGGTACAGATGGCGTACCGCTCGTGTCCAGGGAACGAAGGGATATGCAGGTCGGTAAGAGTGCTCAAGGGAGCTGCCGGACAGGGAAGGGTGGTGGAGCTACGTGCAACTACTGGACCGGAGGAGGGGTCAGCAAGCGCGGCAGCTGCAAAGGCAGCAAGCGGCGTGAGCGCGGGGTGGTCGCGAAAGAAGCAGGCAAATGCACCAATGTCTAACGTGAAAGAGAGTGCTGTGGTAGCGTCAGCCGACGGAGGGGCCAGTGTGGAGCCTAGGCTATACAAAGCCAAAAGTCCTACGATTGATGCAGCAGGGTAGACTATACACATGGGGCACACTTACACGAGGCAACATAGGATAATAGGATCCAGTCACACTAGAGTCATCAGCATACAAGGCATACAAAGCAGAGCAACTCCAATTCATATCCATCTCAAAGATCGGCACTAGGCAACGTATGAGACAGTGCCAGTCGAAGAGGTTTGGCGTGGGGCCAAAGCAGAGACGGAAGAGGTCATCGAGACGGCGGTAGCAGCGGGTGGCACTGTGTCCTGGACGGTTACACACATTACCACGAAAACGACTAGTCTGGAGCTGGTACTGGCAACTCACAGGGCTGAAGCTGCCACTCGAAGCCGAGTTGCGAGGGCCGCCACCGCGGCCACCACCACTAGAGGTGCCACGCCACCCGAGCGGGAGGTGACCCAACGGCTAATGCTGCTGCAGCTGCGGCGGCTGCTGCTGCTGCTGCTCTGGGGGATCAGACCCGGTCCCCTCGTTGGTGATGCTGGCACTCGCACCACCTCCACTGCCACCACCACCACCACCACCACCACCACCCCTACCTTCGCCACACCCCCCTTGGGGTGGTGGCCCTTACCCTGACGAGGCTGCACCGAGGCCGCCACGGCGGCGATCTCATCAGCAGGGTCTCTCAGCGTCAGCGGCAGAAACGTCAGAGTAAGTGCACTGGGAGGGAGCACAACCCTGGAAGTTAGGGACCAGCACAATACTGCTAGACTGAGCGATGTGCGCTGGCGGGTCTCTATCGCAAACAGGGAGGTGACAAAGGCAGTAAGGGTGAGGTCACCGAGGTGCTGACTAAGGAAGTGGTCGCGGGCAGTGGCGAGGCGGTCAGGAAGGCGCGTGGCAATGAGGTAAAGGGTAGTGCGGCGTCAGCGATTGAGGGGCCGACGAGCGCGGGGCCAGCGAGCACAGGGCCAGTGAACATAGGGCAAGCGAGCACGGGGCCAGCGAGCGCGGGACGGGCGAGCGCGGGGATGGCGAGCGTGCTGCTGGCGAGCGAGGGGTCAACGAGCGAGGGGCCAGCGAGTGCGGGGTCAGGGAGCGCAGGGCCAGCGAGTGAGGGGCCGGCTAGTGAGGGGCCGACGAGTGCGGGGCCAGAGAGCGCGGGTCCAGCAAGCTCCCGCAGCTAGGGCGGCTAGGGCGGACTTGGGTGAGCTAGAGCGGCTAGTGCTAGGGCTAGGACTAGGGCTAGGGCGGAAGCGCAGGTGGGCAGAGAGGGCCTAACCTAGTGTGATACCATCTTAAAGTAATGAATTGACTAGAATAGAAGGTACAGGGTAGTTTTGTGCTAGGGTAATACTCTCTAAGAGCATTCACCTATCTAGCCTATGATTGGGTAGTCGTGGACGAAGGGGCGTTGTTATACGCGAAATCGATCAAGGTGAGGGAATCTTCCCATTGGTTCAGGTCGGTAAAGGTTGTCCGTATTAGCTGCTCCATGGTCTGATTTGTCTGTTTAGTCTAACCGTCGTTCTGTGGATGATAAGTCGTGGACAGATGGAGACGTATACCATACTGTTCCCACATTTTTGTCCAAAATTTCTACGTAAATCAGGGGTCACGATCGCTCACGATCGCCTTGGGGATTCCGTGTTGGCGAACAACGGTGGAGATGAACAACTTGGCAGTTCGCTCAGTTGTGATCGTCGTTTGGCATGGCGCAAAATGAGCCATTTTCGTGAGTCGATCAACGACCACGAGTACAGCACAATTCTGGGATGCGCCGGCCGGCAGTTTTATCACGAAGTCCATGGACACGTGTGTCCAGGGCTTTGTGGGCGGTTCTAACAGTTGCAGTAATCCAGCTGGCTTTTGGTGAGAGGATTTCATCAGTTGGCAGGTGGGGCATGAGGCCACATATTGCTGTACATCATGGCTCGCATTCGGCAAGAAATAATGGCGTTGGAGCATTTTCAGAGATTTGTCAACCCCGAAATGTCATGAACAATTAGCGTCGTGAACCTCCTGTATTAGTCATTCCTGTAACAGTCGGTAGGATGGAACCCAAATTCGGTGAGTACCAGCTTTTAGGTGGTAGTGGCCTTGTTGAGTGGTCAGGGCCTGGTGGTCGTTAGAGGTGAAAGGGGAATCAGTATTGTAGCCATGGGTAAATAGTACATTTAGCAGCGAGTTAGCTTGGGTGATTAGTGCGGCGGCTGTATGGGCAGAGGGGCGAGAAAGGGCATCGGCAATAATATTTGCCCCCTTCTTGTAGGTGATTCGGTAGTGGAAGTTGGACTCGAGATACAGTGACGGAAAGTATTGTCCGCATGTTTGTGACTTGGACGAATTTTTGAATATTAAGGGGTCATGCACATTAAGCCTTAATCTTTTGGTATGCCCAGTGTATATAGGTTGCGGTAAGGCTATAGGCCCATGCCTTATATCTCTCGAAGATACTGTGTTTATAGCAAGAAGCAGAAATTAACAATCATGGTACATCCGGACAATTTGTGCCAGGCGCAAGCAACAACTTTCAACAACCCTAAACTAGTACCTAGTCCACCGCCCTTTCGCTTTAATAACCGCCCTCACCCTCCTGGGCATGCTTTCCACCAAGTGGGTGCACACATCCGATGGGATCTTTTCCCATTCCTCCTGGACACGCTCCCAAAGGTCCAGCATACCAGTGGGAGGCCTCTCATGCTTGGCCAACTGTTGGTGCAACCCTATGGCTTGCACTCGGCTTGTCGTCCTTGTTTGTGTGTGTGCATGCATGGCATGGAATGACTTGTGAGTCTATGTCATTGCTATCTAGTGCTTGTGTGTGTGTTTGAATGGTGTATCACAATGTGGTTTGTGTCGGTCAAGACATTAGCGAGTTTTCACAACTCGCATGTCAAGTCGTCGTGTGCGTGTCGCATGTGTTTTTTCTATTTTGTCGAGTGTGAAGTGTCCATCGCGTCGCAGGTGTGTGCAGCAAGCCCCCATCAACTCAAGAAGAATTTATCTTGCAGAACCAAGACCAAGAGCTCAAGATTTCAAGCCCAAGGGACACGGATAAATATTAAATAGTGAAAATAGTAACGCTACTTCATGTCGTGTTACATTTCACTTGGTGCAGCCCCTTGGAGGGTTTGTTTCGAGACTCTTCATGGTTGGGGACTCTGTGGTGGTGTACCACCAACCTGGACCTTGGCTCTTGGGGTATGTAGAGGCTGAGAATCATCTCCATCTCGAACTCTTCTTGCTAAGTTTGTACTCCTAAGACTTTAGTGGCTGACTTAAGAGGTTTTTGCCTCCCCGCTGGTAATCGACCGAACTATGCAGCGGCAAACTCTCTCTGTCACTAAGCGAGGGCGACCTGCTGAGGGCATCGTAGGACGCATGTCATCGCGGCTAGACTCTGCAATCGCCTTGACGGAATAATCATGGACCGTACTCTTCCCTACGACTAGCTGTTTAGTGATTCGACGAGTGCTATACCCCCTCCGCAACAGGGTAATGATCCGTGCGTGGCGCGCCTCACCTAACGGCTTCATGACGACCTAATCGTAGCAGCGATTCTGGCCTATCTCTTGACTACTCGAAAGTCGAGAGGGCAAGTAAGTAGAATAAGGGAGGGTACGATATAGATCTAGTACACCGCTTGGCATGAACTGTCCGGATGCACCCACGCGAACCAAATCTCGTCCCCGTTAAAAAATCGACCCCTACAAAACTGAAACCCATATCCGTTACATATACTACAGTACTACTTTACAGCCAAGGCCGAAATATGAATCGTAACTATACAAAAAAGGCACCAAAACAGTACGATAATATTTAAAGGCAATTATCCGGGCAATACTTTCCGTCACTGTATTTGAGCCAACGAATCTATCATGGATTGAGAATCAATTGGCACCTGATAGGTAGCAGCACCAGGTCTTGAAAGCGTTCACGATCGTGAGCATTTCCTTGTCGTGAACTGGGTAATTACGTTTAGCGCCTTGTAGTTTTCGCGAATCGTATGCGATTGGCTGCAGGCCTTCGCCAAAGTCATGTAACAGTTCCGCGCCAACGGCGACGTCGCTGGCGTCCGTAACCAGTTCGTACTGGCGGTCAGGGTCGGCGATACGAGGAATGGGTGGTATCATGAGGAAAGTCTTTAGTTGGTCAAACACAGCTTGCTGCCTCTCCCCCCACACATAAAAAAACGCCCTTCCCTAACCAGTCGGTTAACGCGGCTGTTCACTCCGTCATTTTAGGGATAAAATGAATACATGTAGTTGACGAACCCCAGAAAACTCTGCAACTCCTTGACGTTGGTATGCGGCTCCCAGCTGCGAATTATATCTTTTTTTTCAGCCCAAATTTAACGCCTTCGGTGGAGATACCGTGGCCGAGGAATTCCAGCTCCTCTTTTAAGAACTCGCACTTAGAGCCTTTGGTGATGAGTTGGTGTTGATCGCAGAGGGTAAAACACCTTCCAGGTCCTTCAAATGTTGCTCTCGAGAGGTGCTGTACACCAGGATGTCATCCACGTAGACGATTACGCACTTGTCCAATTGCGAGCGGAAGACTTCGTTTATGGTCAGTTGAAAAGTTGAGGGTGTGTTCGTTAACTCAAATGGCATCACTGTATTCTCATAATTTCCATAACAAGTTCAAAATGCAGTCTTCGGAATATCAGCTTCGGCAACACGAATCTGGTGGTAACCACCTCGTAGATCAATATTGGAAAAAAATAAATCATGGCCCCGCGAAGTTGGTCGATGAGATTGTCGGCTCGTGGAATCGGGTAACGCAACTTGATGGTGATGTTGTTGAGCGCTTGATAGTCGGTACTCATCTGAAGCCCTCCGTCCTTTTTAGGGGTGAAGAGAATCGGTGTCGCGTAGGGTGGCGTTGATGGGCGTATGATTTTTTTCTCCAACAGATAATTCAGTTGCGTACGCAGTTCCATCAGCTCCGGTTGACTCAGCCTCCATTGCGATCGAACGGTTGGTTGTGCTCCGAGTTCAAGCTCAAACTTGTGATCGTGTGGTTGTTCGGGTGGTAGGCCGGGTGGGAGATCGCTAGGAAACATCTTCTCGAATTTGTGCATGATCTTCGCCAATTTCTCAGGTACAGCAGCACACAGCTTCTCCACGTCGGTTTGTTCAGCCACCTCGGTTGATGCGATCCATCAGACAGCGTAGACGTCCACACCACGTGCCATCACACGCTTGAGGGTCGTTTGGTTTCCACTTCGTCAGTCGTCACCACTTGCCACTCCACTTCAAACGAATATCGCCACTCCTCCAATCGATGCTCGGATTGTACGTGCGAAGCCAATCGCACCCCAGGAGCACATCGCAGCTGCCAAACGTTGTTGCCAGCATGATTATGGCGAAACTGGCTTGGCTGTGGCAATCAATTCGAACTTGTTTTACCCGCTCCCGGATTGCAAGTGCCGTGCCGTCGACCAACCGCGAGTCAATCTCGGGCATGCACCGCTCCATTTGCAGCTGCAACTTCTTTGCTCTTGTCACATCGAACGGACTGTGTGATGCTCTGCCATCCACAAATATTTTTAACCTTGTATTGCCGACGCGCCCTTCCACCAGCATAGGGCAGTCAACAGGTTCACTCCCCTTTAACCGAGTGTGGTCGATCGCATAGATCGGCAGAAACTACTCGGTGGGAATGGTGATCTTTGGGCGACGAAGCCTCATCAGTAGGGGGCCCGACTGCTACTGATGCTGTCCATTTCCCGGCTTCCTTCCGTCGTTAGCTCCCGATTCTTGCAACTCCGGACAGTCCCGCAAGATGTGCCCCGGCTGGCCACATTTATAACACCTGCCAGAAATTCTACTATCTGACGGTGCCGCCACGCCGTTGATGGATGGGTAAATGTTTTGCCCTCGAAAACGACTCCCCTCCCAGAAATTCATCCTCGGCCATACACTGCTCTCGTCCCGTGCTTCTGCGACCTACTACAACTCCAAGAATGTCGCGAGGCGTCGCATGCGAATTTCGCGCTGGACCTCCTGCTTCAACCCTAAGATGTATCGACTCGTTTTTCCGACTCGTGTAGATCGTCGATTTTGTCGCAGATTGTGAGGAAGGATGACGTGTACTCCAGCACATAACCCATTTTAACACCACATGTGCAAATTCACTTGAGCTTTTTCGCATGCGGATACATGCTCGAAGCGGCAGCGAAGCAATGCACCCCACTGTTGCTAGGTAAGGATCTCGGCCACACCAAACAAGGATCCTGTAGAAGTCAAAGCCAATCGTTGCTCCCCGTCCATTGCCCATTACCGATCTGCTAGAGTCCCTCGTGACATTACGTACTGTCGCCACCAACTTAATGCAGGCCCGCGTAATGAAGACATTGCCAACTTGACGCGTATCTCATCGTCGTTGATATCTATGGCATTGAAGAACAGTTGTATAACGAATAGCCACCCACTCAGCGTGGTGTGCTTCTCCAGTGGGTTGAACGGGGAGGGCATTGCAGGTTTGATCTTCACAACTGCTCGTCACTCGCTCGAAGTGTCGTTACGTGTCGCAGACGTCGCCTACGGTTGATGCACGCTCGCAAGGTCTTTGTGCACGGTAACAGGCAACTCCTGACGCATCGCATCACACGCCTGGTGAAGGCTTACATTCTCCTCGTTCAACGCAACGAGCTCGAGGGCCATGGCCTCCATCTTCACCATCATCTCGCCGATCTTCGTTGTCAGCAATGATGCGCTTGCTGCCGCCTCTGACAACTCAGCTATTTGCTCGGGAGTCATATTTCTAGTCCTACGGCGAGGAGGGATATTGACCATGAATTCCCTAGCTAGCTAACGCCACTAAAGACACTATGGGCACGTGCATCGTTAGAGACGTGGAGCGCACACGACAAAGTCGGCGAAACTGAAGAAGTTCCTGCACGACCACTGGACAGCTCTAAATGGGCGAGGTCCCTCTAAAAACTAACTATGGAAGCCTAAATGTGCAGGAACGTAGCTCTGATACCAACTGTTATGATGATCTCAAGATAGGAGTCGAATACAAATGAATCACATGGCTAAATACAAGCACAGCTAGCCTAGCAAGAGAGCCTCGAGGAAGGCCACGAAACATAAACAAGGTGGTTTGGGGCGCATCGGGACTCGAAAGTGTCGGATGCGACCTCGCATGTAGGCTCGGGGTCTCGAACGTAGTTCGAACCTGAAATGTCGTGCCGAGCATGGACTTCCGAAAGTATTAGAGATCCTAAGATGGTATCAGAGCCGGCCGTTTCTGGGCCTGCTCCCCGTGCTTCTGCTGTGTGCCTTCACCGTTGGCGTACGTGCCGCCGTCGCGGCCATTCAGTCCCTTGCCGCTGTGGCGGCCACTTATTATCGTGCTGCCGTGGCGGCCTTCTGCTTTCGCGCCACCACGACGGCTTCTCGTCTTCGTGCCGCTGAGACGGCCGTTACGAGATGTCGCCGCGGGCTCATGGTGCAGCCGTCGCCCGTTCGCCTCGCCGCTGCAGCATTGACGTCGCGCTGTGGCGGCGTCTAGGGCGGCCGACGGCATCGTCGGGCTGCGGCCGGCGGAGCGACGTCTGTGGCGCCGCTGGACCTGCTGCCTGCTCGCCAGCAACGGGCGTCACTCAGGACGCCGTCCTCCCGCCAGTAAGCGCCGCGCCATTTATGGCTCGTCGCTGAAGACTCGCCACCACCCCCCCCCCATTCTTCCTTCCCCTTGCATCTCCTCCTGCTCCTGTTGCAGCTGCTGACTCCTACCCGGTCGTCTCCGGGCCGTGACACACCACCGAGAGCCCTCAGCCGCGGCCGTTGCCTTTGCTGCCTCTCGACGGGTGGGGATGTTACCACGTCACGCACGACGGGTAGATGCCCGGCTGCTTACGAGCATGGGGGTGTAAGGGTGTCGGGGATGTGTGGTGTTGGGTGGGTGTGTGACTACCAAGCCTAGGGGGTGTGTCAAGACTATATAAGTTATATATAAATGATAGGCTTGATAGTTGTTACTGAACCTTCCAAGACCAAACAGACCCACGCGATACGAGACCTCCTGAACCTACTCTAGGGCTTGCCTGGTTACGAGGTTAGGAGGGAGACTATAATAGGAGTATAAAGAGCCACTGGAAAGGAGAAGCGTGAGGAAGGAAAAAGAAATTGAAACCCTAGGAAGGCACTGATACGCAGCAAAATCCGTTAACAATATTTTTTTCGCCACTCTCATAAATCGAGGTTTTATTTCCCGACAGCTTCCGAGTTCGACACTCGGAAAGTCATATTTTGAGGGTTTTTCTTCTCGATTCAAGTACCTTCTTTACTAGCTTTCCTTGACGAATACATGAAAACATAAAAGTATATGCACACTAAGAATAATGATATGAGAAACACCACACCTTAAGATGCAACAAATATTCCCTGGATTTTATTTCCGTTTCTGATTGTGCAATAACCATTATTTCACAATATAAAAGTTGAAAGTTGCACACCTAATAGTAAATGCATGGCAATAGTAAAAAATCTTTGAAGAAAGTGAAATGGTGTTAAAACAAAGCAATGTAGACCATTGTATGTATATTGCTGGAATGTGATGTACACCAACAATATTCCTTTTCATTAAAATAAAACACAAAATCGTCTGCATGCAAACGATAATATAATCATATACTGTGCAATAAAGGCTCCGCAACCCTACGACGATTTAGTCGACTCCTGATTTTTTTGGAAATCAATGCACTGTACATGTTATGATATAGAAAATGTCAATGAATAATATCGTGAGAATACAAGATCGCTATTGCAATGAAGGCACGAGGTTATATAGGGGTTGGCGTGCTAGGGCGATAACCTCGAAACGTGGGTAGGTTCGACATGTGGCGACAGTGCCGGACGCGACTCGGGAAAGTGTTGGGCCGACAAATGAGGTCGGACGTGACGAGTCGAGGAGTTTGGGTGTACGCGCTAGCGTGCGACTCAGTAAGGAATGGAATTTCCTTACACCCCCCCCCCCCTCTCCAAAACGAGGCCGCGGGCATCGGAAACATTCCGACGCTGATAATACGCTGTTAGAATCGAGTGTGATTCTATATCAGCGAGGGGCACCCGATTGTCATCCTCAGACGTCCGATCGCGCCAGCGGAATACAAAATCCACCATCCGACGGTTCTGCTGCATTGTGACTCGATGGCCGAGGATCTTCACAGGCTCGGTTGTCGGTTCTTGCAGGGGCGTCAGCTGTGTGGCGATGCGTTGACCGCCTAAATCCGATGAATTTGGGACGTAGGGTCGTAGGAGGCAGACGTGGAAAGCCGGGTGGTGACGCCAATCAACCGGGAGTCAAAGATGAGCTGTGACAGGTGTCACCATATTGGTCACTTGAAAAGGGCCACAGAATCAGGGTCGGAGTTTGCTCGGGATCGGCAGACGCAAATTGCGAGTGTCGAGGAGTACGAGATCTCCCATTTTGTAAGTGACGTCACGTCGATGACGATCGGCTTGTCGGCTTACGACCAGGTTGGTTCTTCGGATTGCCTCAGCTCCTTTTCTTGGGCTGCCAGGATATCTTCGGCAGATCGCTGGGACCGGGGCACGGGTGTCTTGATGTTGGGTGTAGAGGGTACCACGGGGTCCTGTCCGTAATTTTCGAAAAATGGGGATTGATGGGTTGTTGCGCAAGGCGCGTTATTATTCGTGAATTCCAGTCGCGGAAGGGATTTCTCCCATGTCTATGGGTCAGTACAGGTAGTTTGAATGAGTTGCTCCATAGGTTGGTTGACTCGTTCGGTCTGCCCGTCGGTCTATGGGTGGTAGGCGGAGGAAAACTGAAGTTTGGTGCTGAATTGGTCGTATAGGTGGCACCATAAATTCGATGTGAATTTCGGGCCTCGGTCTGATATAATGGCGGTGGGCAGTCCGTGCAGTCTGATGACGTTGGTGATGAACAATTGGGCAGTTTGCTCAGCTGTAATTTTATGTTGGCAGGCGATGAAGTGCGCCATTTTCGTAAGTCGGTCAACGACCACGAGAATGGCGTCGTTTCCGTTGGAGCCGGCCGGCAGTCCTGTCACGTAGTCTCTCGTGATGTGTTGCTAGGGTCTCTCAGGCGGATCTAACGGTTGTAGGAGTCCGGTTGCTCGCTGATGAGATGACTTCATGATTTGGCAGGCAGTGTAGGAGGACACGTGCTTGCGCACGTCGTCGGCCATGTTTTGCCAGTAATAGTTGCGTTGCAACATCTTCATGGTTTTGTCGGCTCCTAAATGCCCTGAGGTTGGGTTGTCGTGGGATTCATGGATTAAGAGGGTACGAAGAAAATCATAGCCAGGAACCCAGATGCGGGAAGTGCCGCGCTTGGTGAAGTAATGTCTGGTAGCGGTAGTATGCTGTTGGTGAATGGCGGAGCGGAAGAAGGTGTCGACTCTGTAGCCATGGGTAAATAGTCCTGTAAGGAGTGGGCTGGTTTGGGCGACTAGTATGGTGACTGTATGGGCAGTGGGTCGGGTCAGGGCATCAGCAATGTTGTTGGCGCCCCATTTGTAGAAGATAGTGTAGTGGAAATTTGACTTGAGGAGATCGAGCCATCGGATTTGTCGTGGGTTGAGATTCAGCTGGGCGCGCTGGAACTCGAGGGACTTGTGGTCGGTTCGCACGGTGACGTCAGCGCCTGTCAGGTAGCACCGCCAGGTCTTGAACGCATGGACGATCGCCAATATTTCCTTGTCGTGTACTGTATAATTCTTCTCTAAGCCCTTCAGCTTCCGTGATACGTAGGCAACTGGCTGTAACCCGTCGCCAAAATCAGGGTTTAGAAGAACTGCGCCGATGAGGTTTTCACTAGCGTCGGTGATGACTTCGTATGGACGGTCAGGCTCGGAGATGCGAAGGACAGGCGATGACGTGAGGGCGATCTTCAGTTGGGCAAATGCAGCTTGCTGCTTCTCCCCAAACCAAAACAATCGTGATCCTTCAGGCGAATAACCCAGACACAGATCTCAGTTGCTTCCACATGTGTAGAGATTCGCGTGCCTTGTTTGAGTCAGGTGCATGCTCAAACCGCTTGCAAAGCTCTGCCCACCACGTTGCCTACGTGCGAAGATGGGTCGCTCCGAACAATAGGTTTGCCTCGTCTTCGACGCCGAATTCTCTTCGGACCACTCGTGCTGTCCTTCTGTGCGATTTGCCGCTGAGTCGACGATGACCTTCCACCACTATAGGGCGGCCCCTTTCAATTGTGTTAACGCGCGGTTGATCCGCTTTTGATCGTCTCTAATGCCTGACACGTTAAAATAGATATTCATAATGCATATGCAATGCCGCACTGTCATGCCTCTATTAGCTGGGTCGAAAGGAGCGGGTTGCTGATATCTTACGCTGCCACTTGTCGAGCGCGAGGCTGTTGCAGCTAGTGTTGCCAGATCTACTGGCAACGGTCGCTGCTTACCCGCCTCGCTTCGTGCATCGTCGCCTGGCTCCTCTAGACGCTTCTCCTGTGCCTGGAGAAGTCGCTGGTTTTCGTCGCGAAGCTCGTTGACGACGCTTGTCAGATTCTTCAACTCCTCCATTAATGCTTGCAGGTCCACAGTTTCCCGGGCAGGGTTCACAACAATCGAGGTGGACTGTCCCGCAACTGTCGAGTCTACTGGCGCTATGGCAGTCATGACAGGGCAGAAGCTAGCGCACACGCTGTAGTTGTTGGCGTAAAAATATTTACGACCCAAGACAACCGCTGAGCAGCCATGCTAATCCCCTCTGACCACCCTTAACTAAGTAGATGGGAAAAAGGAAGGTTCTTGGAAAGGTTGGGATCTGATACCAGCTAGTATGATATAGAAAATGTCAATGAACAATAGCGTGAGAATACAAGGTCGCTATTGCAATGAAGGCATGAGGATACATAGGGGTTAGCGTGCTGGGGCGATAACCTCGGAACGTGGGTAGGTTCAGCAATGTGGCGTCAGTGCCGGACGCGACTCGGGAAAGGGTTGGGCCAGTCATAAAGTCACTAGTCCTAACTACTAGGAACAGAAGGGATATCCTCAAGAAAGTTAGGCTCCATATATCCACCTTCCCCAGGGAAAGTCTCCCTAGTACCCTCCCTAGAGAGAGAAGAGGTTCGACAGGGCTATCCCAATGCCACGACAGGGCCGACAAATGAGTTCGAACGTGACGAGACGAGGAGTTCGGGTGTACGCGCTAGCGTACGACTCAAGAGGAATGGGAATTCCTTACAATACACACATACAGCACGAGGACATCCTCTTAGCGTAGATAACGTTAATTAGAATGTCGATACATGGTGATTTTGTCGAAGTGATTGTACGCTCTAAGAGTACACACCTATGTAGCCTATAGCAACATATGAATATATGTTTGACACATCCTACAGTCGTAACTGCTTCTGGGAGGCTAGGCATGGTACAACTTCCTCCTCCGAGCCAGCTAAGGAGGTTTGTGATAGGTTCGGGGGTTTGTCACGTAGGCGGCTGAGCTGAAGGGACCTCGTCCTTTGCTTGATGTTGCTGTACCTTCTTCACCTGCCCCCCCTTCTTACATGCACTACTGTACAGTGTATTGTACTTGATGAATTCGCCACCAAGGGTTAATTCCGGTGGCAGGCAAATGAGGCTCGATTTCCCTTCTTTAGTGAAACCACCCTCCTGGGTAGGCCACAAGTCATGCACACTCGAATGGAATGCTTTGAAACGAACCTCGTGAAAATGTGATTTTCGTGCCCAGCCTAGCCCAGACCTCTTCCACAACCTACAGCTGCACCTGCACTGCTCTTGTTCCTGAAGCCACGTTGGAAAAAGTTCTCGAAACCTTCAGCTTGAGCACAATAGTTCTGGAACGTTCAGCCGGTGGTTCCCCCACCCAGCACAGATTTTGGCGGGAGTGGATCGAAACAGCGCGGTTCCGAGCGAGCCAATGCTGCGTGCATTTGAGGTTTGAAGTCGATGCTGATTGGTGTATCAAACTGCCATCATGAGCCAGATTGCCTGCGACGAGCTGCGCCATCAGTCGGAGCGCATATTCAAATCACGTCACATCCCAGCCCTGCTTTCCCGTACCGCACCTGGTCCTTCCCCCCAACCACTTTACGCGAATACAGACGATTCATGACGAACGTCGCAAAGGTAGCGCATGTTCCCTCACGAAGACAAGAAATGGTAGCGTCAGGCCGTGGCGAAATAAGCCGGATTACCGCGCTTTTTGCGCTGCCCTGGCAAACAAGCTGTTCCCGTCCCGATTCGCTCTCGCTCACTCCCGCTTCTTTGGCACGCAAACTTGCTAACGCAAACCCCAGCTGAGTAGGCTCCTCCCACCCAGACAGCATTCAAAATCCGTTCGGCGCATAAATTCGCGGCGGATCCTCAGGAACGTCTTGTAAGCATTCTGCTTCCTGCCCAACTACACCTCTTAGTACACCTGTCGAAAAGGACTCTACTCTCACCTACCCTTCAATCTCAAACGACCTTTTACTCTGTAAATTTCACATCAGCGCAATCACGACGTGCCAGTGCAACCCGTCCATCTTACAAACCCCATCTAGCCGGCGCGACACCTCGAAATGAGAGAGATTCTTCACATCCAAGGAGGGCAGTGCGGTAACCAGATCGGTGCCAAGTTCTGGGAGGTGGTGTGCGACGAGCACGGCGTGGACGCCAGCGGCATCTACAATGGCGACTCGCCGCTGCAGCTGGAGCGCGTGAACGTCTACTATAACGAGGCCAGCAACGGCCGCTACGTCCCCCGCGCCGTGCTACTGGTGCGTTCCGCCGAGCCTCATTTCCGGCTCATCTCGACTTGTCTTCTCCGTATCTTCTTCTATCGTTCCTCCCCTGATTGCCGTCCTTTCCCCCTCCCTACATCCTCCCCCCATCCGTCCTTTTCTGTCGTTCCGCATTTTTTCCTCCACCGCAGGACCTGGAGCCCGGTGTCCTCGACAGCGTGCGCGCCGGGCCGTACGGAAAGATTTTCCGACCGGACAATTTTGTGTTCGGGCAGACGGGCGCGGGCAACAACTGGGCCAAGGGGCACTACACGGAGGGCGCGGAGCTGATCGACTCGGTGATGGACGTTGTGCGGAAGGAGGCGGAGAACAGCGACTGCCTTCAAGGTGAGGGTTTTGGCTGTAATAGTTTTGAGACACCTCAAAACTAGAGCTGACCGACTCGGTGATGGACATGGTGCGGAAGGAGGCCAAGAACAGCGACTGCCTGCAAACTGAGAAACGGCGCGCGGGAGCCGAGCGCCGGATTGGGAGGGAGGGGTTGATAAATACTCATTGGGACTGAAGGACCGACAGTGGAAAAGCGGGTGTCATTACATCCAGCTCGCAATTCTTCGTCACTTCCTGGCCGCGTGCTTTGACCGTTCATCGGCTGCATCCGTCTCGGATTCCTCCCCACAACTGCTTGCATTTATCCGCCGTCGATTCTGTTCTCAAACGGTTATTTTCCCCGTCAATTCCTTTTCTCTCCAGGTTTTCAGGTGTGCCATTCGTTAGGCGGCGGCACGGGGTCGGGCATGGGCACGCTGCTGATCGCCAAGATCCGCGAGGAGTACCCGGACCGCATGATGCTGACGTTTTCCGTCTTCCCGTCGCCCAAGGTGTCGGACACGGTGGTGGAGCCGTACAACGCGACGCTGTCCGTGCACCAGCTGGTCGAGAACGCGGACGAGTGCATGGTGCTGGACAACGAGGCGCTCTATGACATCTGCTTCCGCACGCTCAAGCTCTCCAACCCCAGCTGTGAGTTACTATTTTTTAGGCACCTAAAAAATCCATGCGAGTCTATTTTTGAGGCCCCCCAAAAACAGCTTCCGCACGTTCAAGCTCTCCAACCCCAGCTGTGAGTTGCTTGGCTTCGCGCTGCTACTTGTGTGTTCCCTCTCGCCTTCCCACCCCCCTTTTTCCCCCTTTCGCCTTTCCCCCTTTTCCCCCTTTTCCCCCTTTCCCCTTTTCCCCCCCCGCACCCTCGAGAATTCCACGCTTCTATTATTCTGTCCCGTCTAAACAGCAAGCCTTCCTCCTTCCCACTCTCTTTTCCCCCCCTCCCCCCCTCTGCGCCCATCCCCTCGACAGTCGGCGATCTCAACCACCTCATCTCCGCGACCATGAGCGGCATCACGTGCTGCCTGCGCTTCCCCGGGCAGCTCAACTCGGACCTGCGCAAGCTCGCCGTCAACCTCATCCCCTTCCCGCGCCTGCACTTCTTCATGGTCGGCTTCGCGCCGCTCACGTCGCGCGGCTCGCAGCAGTACCGCGCGCTCACGGTGCCCGAGCTGACGCAGCAGATGTGGGACGCGAAGAACATGATGTGCGCCGCGGACCCGCGCCACGGGCGGTACTTAACGGCCTCGGCGATGTTCCGCGGGAAGATGAGCACTAAGGAGGTGGACGAGCAGCTCCTCAACGTGCAGAACAAAAATTCGTCCTACTTCGTCGAGTGGATCCCGCACAACGTGAAGTCGTCTGTGTGCGACGTGCCGCCGCGCGGGCTGGCGATGTCGTCGACGTTCGTCGGCAACAGCACGAGCATCCAGGAGATGTTCAAGCGCGTGAGCGAGCAGTTCACCGCCATGTTCCGACGCAAGGCTTTCCTCCACTGGTACACGGGCGAAGGCATGGACGAGATGGAGTTTACCGAGGCGGAGAGTAACATGAATGATCTGGTTAGCGAGTACCAGCAGTACCAGGAGGCGAGCGTGGACGAGGAGGACGCGGGGGGGGACTATGACGGCGTTGCGGAGAGCCTCTAAGGGCGTTGGAACGCCCTTTTCTACTACTGTCAATACTAGCATTTACTCTGCTTTCGGGGGTGGTAGGGGGAAGCGGGGGGAAGAAGAAGGGGGAGGGAAAAGGGGGGGTTTTGGAAAAGGTGGTTTACCCTGGGGTGTTGCGGGTGCTGGTAACAAGCAGGCGCCGCCTCACACGGATTGCATTCTCGCTTGGCGATGAGACGTGGTGCGACTGTGCCATACCTAGGGCAGTCAGTAACAGCTTACAGCATGCAGCGCTAAACTTTTTAGGTCGTTCAATTCCCGAATTAGGACAGCTTGTTTATGCTCACTCTATACGAAGGAACTTCTCTTCCCCTTATTGTCTACCCTTCAGGCCTAATCGACAATAAGTAGGGGAATTAGGGGAATGAAGATGAATTTTCCGAAAATTGACAATGTATACAAAAACCTATATACAAAACTGCAATCAGAAAGCAAGAAATGTAACACTCCTTGCACGTGCACACAACACACCACACACACACTACACGCGTGCCAACGCTACACCTCTTCAAGAACGTTGTCCTTTCAGCAGTGGTGTAGGGTGCCTATCGTACATTCACTCATACCCTGCCGCAACTGCGACTTGTAACCAGCTCAGTCACTTAAACCATAGTAGCCGTAGGAGGAGGAGCAGAGCAGCAGAGGCAGAGCAGCAGACGCAGTGGGGATCAGAGCAGCAGCAGGGATCGGAGGACTGGGAATCAGAGCAGCAGCTGGGAGAAGAATTGCTCAAACTCACCATCAATGGTCAACGGCTTGGCTGCTCGGATCAGACAGTCTGCAAGACAGCACGGGGGGCAAAAGAAGAGGCAAGGATAGTGAGCGAGAGGTGTGATGATGAGTCAGCCAGGGACACAGCAGCATGCAGTGGCAGGAGTAGAGATGGCGGGTTCAGTGATTTGAGGGCTTGCCTGAGGAGAGAGATCGCCCCGAAGAGAGAACAAACTTGGGAGATTCCCGAGGGTCATCCATAGACTTGTCGTCATCCCCACCCTCCTCTTCATCCTCCTCCTCCTCCTCCTCCGCTCCTCCTTTGAATTGCTGCCAACGTGGGAACAATATTTTGCACTTGAAATGACATTGCTGCTGCTGCTGCTGCTGCTGCTGCTGCTGCTGCTGCAGACTGCGGTGGTGCTCTTGCAGCAGCTTTAGCGCTTGTTCCTCCTCCATAAACAGCATCTTCTCCACCTCTCTCCTCCTCGCTCGCTTCACTGCTAACTGCTCACTTCCCCGAGCCTCAAGAGCCACTGCAGGACCGGAGTTTCCCTCATCAACCCCATGCCCATGCCCATGCCCATGGATGTCGCACCCATCCCTTCCCGACCAGCCGTCGCCACCATCGTCGCCTTCACGCACTGCTGCTCCAGAAGCCCCACCTGCACTCGCTCCCCCACATCTCCCTTGCCCCACGCTCACACAGCAACCCACCCCCTCCACGGAATCCGCTGGTGCTGCTGCTACCGCCGCAGCAGCCACGGCAGCAGGATGGGGTGGCGAGGCGGCAAGGTGGGGCGGAAAGAGCAAGGAGGAGTGCAGGTGGACCTTGCCAGCACCGACCCTCCCACCTGCCGCTTCACCTGCTGCTGCAGGCCTGCCTCTCCCTTCACCTCCTCTTACCCCTTCCCCTGCTGCTGCACGCCCCTGCCTGCTACCATGGCCACTCAGGCTATCCCCCTCGCTTGGCGCATCTATCCTTCCTCGTCTTTCATTTGAGCCTCTCCGCCCACTGCCGCCGCCACAGCTGCCCGTGCAGACACTGCAGGATCGGCCACAGCACGACCCACACGTGCTCTCCGCTCCTGCTGCTGCTGCTGCTGCTGCCGCTGCTGCTGCTGCTGCTGCTGCTGCTGCTGCTGCTGCTGCTGCTGCTGCTGCTGCTGCTGCTGCTGCTGCTGCTGCTGCTGCTCGGTTCCACGCTGGTACTGTCGCTGCCGCCACCACTATTGCTGCTGCTGTTGCTGTACGTTCCCCTGCCGTTGATGCAGGCGCGTCTGCTGCTGCAGCTGCTGACGCGCCATAAGCAGTTGTCTCTGCTGCTGGCTCGGCGCCCCCACCGCCGCCGCTGCACGAGCTGCCCACGGCACTCCTCATTCGCCTGCTGCTGCTGCTGCTGCTGCAGCGACTGCGGTATCTGCGGCTGCCACTCACCACGCCTGTCATCGCCACACCACCCTCCGGAGAAACTGCTGCTGCTGCTGCTGCTGCCATTGTCGCTGGCGCTGCAGAGCGAGAATCAGCATTTGAAGGCGCAAGCAAGGGAGCCCCAACTCCATCACCCCAACCTTCCATCCGCTCCTCCTCCTTCCCCCCCTCCTCCTCTTCCTTAGCCTCCTCTCCCTCCGCCTCCCCTTCCCCTTCCCCTTCCCTCTCCCTGGCCGCATCACAATCCCCCCACGTGCGCCCCTGCTGTTTCCCCAGTGCACTCCCTCCGCCCTCCTCCCTCTCGCCTTCCCCGAACCCGCCCATACCTCCTGCCTGCCCTTCCCCCGCGGACTCCCACATCCCCTGCGTCCTCCCCCCTTCAGCTTCCGCCCCCCCTGCCCCTCCCCCTCCCCCCCCCCACGCCACCCCCAAGCGCTGGCGCTTGGAAAATGGAGGGACGTCCCAGAACGAGGGGAGAGTTGAAGTTCGGCGGAAAGGGTTCTGGTGGAAGGGCTGGGGCACTTGCTGCGCTATGTGGTGCGCCAGGGGGGATATGCGCTGGTTTTCGAACATGCCTACCGCGGAGGGCGGCTGGAGATGCTGCGCCGGAAAGGGGAACGGCGGAATCGGCGCAAGACGTGGCGCAAGAGGCGGCGGCGGAAGAAGCGCGAGAACGGCGGAGAGGGCTCGCGAGCGCTGTTGAAGGCTTAAGTCCGCGGACGAGAACGACGCACCCGCGCGCGGGCGTGTGGGGCTTGACGGGGGCTCGGGGGAGCCTTGCGGGGGTGACTGTAGCGAGAGCGACGCGCAGGGAAGCGCCGATGCGGCAGTGAGGGACCGGCGGAAAGCGACGGCAGTGGACGCACAGTCCGCGCGCGCATGCGGAGCGGAGGGTGGAGGGGGCGCGGAGGGGTGAGGGGGGGAGCGGTGAGGAGGGGAGCGATGAGGAGGGGAGCGGGGAGGAGGGGAGGGGTGAGGACGGGAGCGGGGAGGAGCGGATGGGAGGGCGGAAGGGGAAAGGAATGCTGGCGGCGGTGGCGTTGCTGACGTCAGACACGCAGAGTCATCCCGAACGACTGCTGACGTCAGCACCGATTGGTACATACTGCGTAAGGGTAGACGGCAGGGAGGGGAATGGGTAAAAGGAAAGCGGAGGGAAGGAATGTTAGACGGATGGAGAAGCAATAAGGGAAATGGTTGTTACATTAAAAAAAAAAAACTATGTTTCACGAGAGAGATGATTCAAGGGGAGGGGATTTGTGCAGTTGTTCTAAGTGTATACGCGCCTACAGTCTCCTTTCTCCAGCTCTAGCACTTGCGTCAAGCCCCCTATCAGTAGCCACTCCCAAGTAACCATCAACTACTATCGAATGCAACCTGCCCCGCTTTCGAGCTCCGCATTCCCCGCCGCTCTACTTCTGTGCCCCCGCGCTAAACCTCCTCTTCTTCTGTGCGCTGCCCTCACCTCTTCCGCTTCCGCCGCGCGCCCTCATTCTCGCATCGCGGAACCCGCACCGGCCCCACGTCCCGCCGCGCGACTCCCGCGCCCCAATCACCGTTTCTTCCGCAACTCGTTCCGCCGCTCCTTCCGCCGTTAGTTCCGCGCGACTGGCACAGCTCCGACTGCTGCTCCGCCGCGCTGCGCTCTCTCCGCTCCGCCCCCGCCGCAACATCCCACGCTGCGCCATCCCTCCCGCGCGCTCCCAGCAGCCCCGCGGGCGAAGGCTGCGCGGCGTCGTCCGCCGTAAGACACGCGGCGGAAACAGCGGCAGGGACTGCGGCGCCTGCAGGGCCGCTGGCGACGGCGGCGGCAACGGCGGCGGCGGCGGCTACCCCTGCTGCTGCTGGCTGGTTGTGGCGGCGCTTGGTGGAGACAATGAATCGGCGGGCGGTGAGGGATTGTGAGGGTGGAGAGGGTTCGCGCGTTAGGGTATCCATGCACATGGCGCGCGGAGGGGAGGAGAGGGGGAGGTGTGTGGGGTGGAGTGCGGGAGGAGAGTGGGGAGAAGTCTGCGTGAAGTTCGGTGAACAGCGTCAGCAGCAAGGATGGACTAGAAGATAGCAAATGAGCTCCGAGAAAGAAGACGGCAAGCCGTCGGGCTTGGAGCACGAGCAGTGGGACGGCGGATCTGATTGCGGGAAGAGGCTTCTACGCGTGCGTGTAACCAAACGAAAGAACAAACGAACGAAAGAACTAACAAACGACTCCGGGGGAGGAGTTACAGATGTAGCCTACGCGGCTTCGCGCCCAGATTAAGCGCCATGGAATTTCCTTGTTCGCATCCTGCTCTAATGTGCTGCTCGTTGGTTCGCTTGGCGGGAAGGGATGCTTGCTAGGGTTCCATAATCCAATCCACGTGGGTGGAAAAGTGGGGTGGGTCAAGCTAGCTTGCGTGGATGGAGCAAGCTAGGGTTTCGTGGCCCATCCAGTTTCTCTAGTGTTGTGTTCTGTACAGCTCTGTTTTGTTTTGGTCCTGCCTGCTGTTTCAATCCCCAATCTGCTGCTCGTGGGGGGCGGGCCTAGAATCTAGCCAGATGAAGCCACACAAGCCCATGGTGGCAGGTGGACAACGGGCTCGGGCCCGATACAGATCTTCTCGCCCGTCTCGTATTAAACGACTTGTAGGGAGAAATCAAACTTCCTAGTCTATGGGGCTTAATCAAACTCAACTCTTAACAATAAAAGATTACCCCTCCCACGAAAACAAATGACAGCAGGCAGTTAAAATCGCATCAAACTAGTTCATATTAGTTATATTAGAGATACTTTTATTAGAAAGAAGCAGAACGATATGAGACTAGACTGCATGCAATACTAGCAACAACAATGGTGGCATCATGGAAACCAGCTCAGCTAAAACTAACTTAGAGAACGTCAGTGGAGTCACAATCTCGCCCCTCATCATGCTCCCCATTCCCACTGCCACTTCCACCCGACAAACCAGCAGCAAAACCACAGTCATTCCCCCCACCACCACCCCCAACAGCCCCCCCACCACCTCCCACACCATCGTCCGCATCAACCACGGCTTCAGCAGACCCGCCAGCGCCCACCGCAACCCCAGTATCAGACCCAAGCGCGTTAAAATTCGAGTGAGTGGCGACCGCAATGGGCTGGTTGTACCCGTGCTTGCCCCAGTAGGGGCAGAGGTCGATGGGCACGGCTCGCACGTCCATGCCCTCTCCCTCAAGCCGCTGCGCGAGCTTGAGGAACGCAGAGGCGGACATTCGGCGCCCGCACATGCGGTTGTGGCGGCGCGTGGGGTGTGGAGGAAGCGGGTACTGCGAGAGGGAGTTGGTGCAGCAGGCGGATTGCCAGCCCCAGTGGCCGTTGCGGTGCACCTGACGGGGGGGACGGGGGTGGGGGGCAGAGGGAGGAAGTGGGAGGGGGAACCAGGGAGGGGGTAAGGTGATGGGGGTGATTGAGAACGACTAGAGGGAAAGTGTGGGAGGGTGTGAAGGAGTACAAAGGCATGACGAGACGGGCAAAGAGAGGGAACCGGACATGGGGAGGTGTAGACTGAAGGCATGGGGAACTTTGAGAGAGGAGGGGGGATGCATGTTCAACACACACCTGCCGAGGCTGGCCCGTGCAGGAGCAGTAGGGAATGGGGAACTTCATAAGAGCATGGTTGCCAGCATTTGACGTCCCCGCTCCACTGTTCTCCTGCCCAGCCCCGCCCTTCCCCCCTCCTCCGCCTTTCGTTCCGCCATCCTTCCCACCGCCTCTCTTGCCCCCTTTCTTCCCACCCCCAGGGGTAGACCCTGTAGCTGCTGCCCCTGCCTGCCATGCGCCATCACCCCCTCCTGCCGCCCCACCTGCACCCTCCTGACCGGCCATTCCACCAGCAGCAGCAGCAGCGGCGGCGGCAGCAGCAGCTTCAGCTGCCTCTCCCGTTGCTGCATCAGCCACTGCTTCTTGCCACTTGAAACCCATCTGGGCAGACTGCTGCTGCTGCTGCTGCTGGCCCTCGTGTTTGAAAATCTCCAGCCCTTTTAGCACCACTTGCCGGTGCAGCCACGCCAGCTGCTCCTCCTCCCCCTCCTGCTCTCCCTGCCCCTCCTTCCCCTGATCCCTCTCCGCCTTTCGCGGCCGCTTCATCCCATTCAGCGTCACGCCCGCCCTCTCCCTCAGGAAGTGCGACAACGGTACGTCACTCTCCTCTTCGTCCCCCCCGCCCCTCCCATAGTTGTAACCGGCCCGGGAATCCGTGTCTTCGCCCTCTCCTCCCGCTACTATCATCGCCCCTTCCATTCCTTCCCCGGGCCCACCCCATTGGCCGTCCTGTCTTGCCACGTGGCCGAGCTTCCGCGCGTCGCCTATCATGCCGTCCATCCATTGGATAAGCGAGTCCCGCGTCGCCACCGCTGCCGCCCGCTCCCCCACCGCGGCGTCGCGCTCCGCTTCGACTATGTGCAGCCGCGCGACGGCGGCATCGCGCTCCGCGCGCGCGGCGTCGCGCTGCGCTGTAACGAGGATGAGCTCCGTGCGGAGAAGCTGCAGCGCGGCGGAAAGCGGTGAGACCTCTTGTTGTTGCTGCTGCTGCTGCTGCTGATGCACTTGCTGCTGTTGCTGTTGCTGTTGCTGTTGCTGTTGCTGTTGCTGTTGCTGTTGCTGTTGCTGTTGTTGTTGCTGCTGCAGCTGGAGCTGCAACTGTTGCTGTTGCTGCTGATGCGATTGCGGTTGCTGCTGTTGCAATTGCGGCTGCTGCTGGTGATGTAGAAGCTGTGGCGACTGCAAAGGCTGAAACTGATGCGGATGCTGATGGTGCTGCTGCTGCTGCTGCTGCTGCTGATTCAGGTGGAACTGCAGCAGTTGATGTTGCTGTTGTTGCTGCTGCTGATGTTGATGATGCTGCTGGTGCTGGTGAAGTTGATGTCGCAGCTGCAACGGTAGCTGCAACGGCGACTGGCCAGTGTCGCCAGGGAAAAGGTGCGTAGACATGGGTAAGGAGACCAAGAAGCTACGCTATTAATAGTCGTAACCCTACGGGGAGTAAACAGCTAAGCGGAGACGACAAGCGACACTCAATCGGAAAACAGCAAAAGTTTAGCGTGAGAGCATTACTTTCTCTGACCCTGAAATCTCAAGCCCAGGCCCGCTCAATACGGCTGCAGCAGTGGGGTCCTTATTCTTCAATGTCCAACTTGGAAGCTACAACATCAGCGTTAGTCATAAGGTTCAATCCAAATGTCTAATTAGGTCGTCGAAACATTCCAGCACTGGGAAGTGGCCGGGCAATGTCACACATATGCTCCTGCACTGTGGAGCGAGAAAGCCGAATAATCAAACCCATCTGGGCAAGATCAATTGCACCGCGTTCCCCAGGAGTTGAGAGGGCAGTCAGGGCTCAGGACGGACAGGAACATTGTGCAACCCCAGGAGGGGAGAGTGCTTGACGAAAAAGCCCCAGCTGGTGTCAAACCTGAGTTCGTCATCAGAATGACAACAACTTCACTGTACAAACTTTCACTACCTATCAGGAAGACTTCATACCAATTCCTAACTTCCATTTGCTTTTGCCGGGTTATATTTTTGCGACAGTTCCTCGACACATGCCGCTGGACTGGTTTCCGACGCAGAAGTAGACATAAGAGTCACTACCTCTAGGTTCTCCGTTGACATCGTCGTACTACGACTAATCCATGCCTTTAAAGTACTACTGCGATTTTTGCGACAAGTCGTTTCTCGATTCGCCTGCTGCTCGGAGGCGACACGTCAGGGGCGCTTCACATCAGCGCATTAGGACGCAGTGGTACGCCACATTCGAGAGTAAGCGCCGCATGGTTTCTGGAACTCCAATTGATTTTCCCCTTCTCAGGCGCTGTCTCAACCCCTTTGAACTCATGCGTCTGTGCTTATCTCCATGTTTGTGCGTTCTGCCGCGGTTTCATTCTGTAATGGACCAGAGGCAAGTGAGGTACCAGACGCCTATGTAGGCGCAGATCGTTGTGCCAGGCACCAGAGCAAGGAGGAAGGGGGAAACCAGAAAAGCCAGACGAAGGAGGAGGGACCACATCAGCAGTGTGATGAGCTGCTGACGAGAGTAAGAACGCAAAATAAGCTGCAGCTGCTTTTTGCTTCCTCCCCTCGTCGTCAGCCTTGTGCAGGCTATCCTGCTGTTTTCCACTCCCCGCGTTTTCACAACCTTTGCTTGGTTTTGCAGGGTCTCTGCTCCCGTGGTAGCTTTTGCCCTTTCGTCAGCTCTCATTCTGGCATCGTAGCATCTGGTGCAGCTTCCATGTTTCAATTGCCATGTGCAAATGAAGATTCGGGAGAGTCGTCATCGTGCCTGCCACCATCTTTGCAGGTTTCTGCCTCCCATCCAGAATCAATCAAATCCCACATCTCCATAGCCATTTCAAGTGGACCGGCCCCCTCATTTCTCTTTGGTGCAAAAGGCTCAAGTTCTAACCCTGGCTGGGGATGAAAATGCCCTGTGTTCCAGCCAAACCCTGGTGAGCTTTCTTCTTTTACTATTGGAAGGTGCTAACCATAGGATATTCGAGAGCTTTCTTATGGTGAACCATCAGCTGATGGTTTTGTGTGAGCCATCACCAAAGGTGCTTGCAAACCTGCGCTTCAATAGAAGAGCTTATTACAACCCAATGCCATTACTTCTGTAGACGTTTACTACTGGCCTTGACGTATATGTACAGCCTCTGCTTGCGGTCAGGGAGCACCTATCATGCTACATGTCACTACTCGATAGCCGCGTGTAACCGGTCCTCCTAGCACTTCCACCGACTGGTGACATACACGCATCTGGAACCACCAAAACTTCTGATCCGTCGTGTAATTCCTTGTGCTCCTGAGATCCTCGCCCTCCAGCCAAGCTTCCTCTTCCAGCATGAGCACCAGCAGCAGCAGAGGCAGCTGAAGCCATAGCAGAGGCAGCTGCAACCGCCGCTGCAGCTGCGGCGACAAAGGATGGTCGTCCCCCAGGCAAAGACGGGGAGAGTGGAGGGGGTGGGTTGGACGCTGAAGGTGGAATAAGTGGGGTAGAGTATGACGCAATAGTAGCAGCTGCAGCTGCAGCATCCACAGCAGATGTGCGAATGGGTAAGCTTGAGATTCGCCTAGGTGTGCTTCTCCTGTAAAGCATGTACAGCAAGACTTGTACAGAAGACAACAGCAGACCCAGAAAGTTTGGCGCCTGCAAACAAATGAAAGAAAGACATGTGTCAGATGTCTGATGTCAGATGACAGATGCAGACATAATGGAAAATCTTGCTTACCGCCACAAAAATGTCAGATGTCGATGCTCCATAAGCCGTCCACACGATTGTATGGACAAGAGACACAGCACAGAGCTGGATAGGGAAAAATTCGACACTTCGTGTCTGAACCATTTGTGCCTGCAGTGGGGCATGGTTCCAGGTTAGTACCGATAAATCAGAAGAACACTTTGCTGAATTGATAACAAAAGAAGCCGCTCAATTACCACTGCCGTTAGGGGAGCAGCAAAGGAAGCAGTGCTGGTGCAGTCCCCAGACAGGCCAAAGACCATTGGTCTAACAAGTGCCGGTATGACTGACACAGCTACTGATGCCATCGTGGCAGCACCTAGCACAATGCTTATGAAAGCTGCACCAATAAAGCTCTGCACGTGCAACAAACAGAAGCGATTAGTATGCAAGGCTGTGAATCCTTGTGGCAGATTAAAAGACTCGGATACATCACACAATGGACATGGAACCAGAGATATTACCTTGTGTTCTGTGGAGAAGAGATAAAATATTAAGCAATAAGTTCCGTTGAAGAACAAACCCAAGATGCTTATGGCAAAGACACTAAACGCATTGGCCACCACTGGAGAGCCGTAGATCGTCCAGACACAAGAGCTGAGCAGGCCGCATAAATAAGGAGCACTTGAGTGTTTGTCTGCAGAGCGTTTCTTGAAGATGTCAATGAATGTTGGCCTGAAACCAAAGATCAACCAGTACACAATCTGATCAATAGAAACTACAAAATTGCACATAACGAAAAAGACACAACGGCTGCTTACAGTGGTGCGATATACAGAGCAAGACCCGTGATAGTCCCTGCAAGGCAAGAGGCAGAGAACACCAGGTTAGGAGGAAGAGTACACACTAGCCTAGTTAAGAAGCGAACATTAGATTTACATTCACCGAAACCGTCAGGCAAACTGAAACTGCTCACCCGCAATACCCAGCAGAGACTGGAAAGGAGGGGAAAAGAACACATCTGCGAATCCCAACCTCGAAGAACCATGAGTCACCGAAGGCAGGTTGGCCATAGCTGCTGCGATAAAAACACTAAAGTTTAACGAACTAAGCGACTGATAGCACTCCGCAGCAATAACAACTATGATTCCGACAGTCAGGAGAAGAATTGATGATCGGAAATCAAGTCTAGCATTGAACAAACGCTTAGTTAACGCAGTAGCTGCCTGTCTTCCCTGGCCACCTTTGCGGCTAACACATGGATTTGGAAATGACGTTGGATGAGAACCTCTGCAGCCTCAAATAACCGAACTTGTCCTGAGTCCCCGAAGAACTGAAGTGGAATTCCCAACAAGCATCGGAAATACAAAACGGGAGGAAGAGGCGATGGCTTCACTGAGCTGCCTGATCTCTCCACTAACGTTGAAGATCGGACAGTGCAAGTCGGATTGGATAAGCCTTCAACACTGACGCCAGGCGTTTGCAAGGGAAACGCGTGGCACTGGTTGACGGCGCTTTCGCCAAATGAGACCGCCGTGCCAGAGGCTACAGTTTCCACAGCCTTGCGCTCAGAGCTTGATGAACCTCTCTGAAGGATCCGCGGAGCCGCTGACGCACACGCAGCCCCGCCGCGCTGGGAGCCAAGCTGGTTCCGTTCGCGCATCGTTGCGTTCTGCTTCAGCTGCCCGCTACTCGAGATCAATCTGACAAGACACTGGAATTCCCGAGGCTTCCTTCAGTGGGGGGATCTTCGGACTGCTAAGCGGAAACCCAAGGGTACCACAAAGGGAAAGCGAAACGGGGCGAAATCGACGGCCAGACCAGCACTCGCCACTGACGTGGACGGGCCAGATGCGCCGGAATTCTGGTGGGCTTGTGGCGACATCGAATCATTCAAGGCAATTCCGATGGAGGAGCCCAGAGACCACCAGCAACCAAGGGCTCTGATGAAGAGTAGGTGATGAAATGTGCTTCCTTAAGCCCCTCTCCAGTTGCAGAAAGAGAACGCCAAGGTACAAAGCTATATTTTATGGGGTAAAATGACAATGTAATAGTGCCTGGATTGTACTTTTATGCCACAAGTTCGATACATATCTATTTTTTTCACATATGATTTTCACATATGATTTTCACATATGATTTTCACATATGATTTTCACATATGATTTTCACATAAATGATATAAGCGCAGATCTTAAAAACCCCGAAAGTCAAGTCCTATTTTTTTTACTTTCGGGGAAAGTTGACTTGGTAACCCTTTTTGGCGACCAACACTTCAAAATCCGAGTCAACCCCCTCTAATTGGCGCAGCCACCCACACACCCCCCAACCTCTGCGACAAATTACCCACCAAACGCTCGACCACCTTGTTAAAATTATATAAGTTATAATTTATATAGGCTTGGTAGATTGTTACTGAACCTTTTCTCTAGAGGGTACAAACCCCTCCTTGTACTCCTCTCTCTTCCTAATCCAACTCTCTTTTCCTCTCCTCAACTTTCCTAGCACCCAAAACCTCTCGCCATTCTCATGGCTCCTCCTAGCTCCTAGCTAAACCTTGTGCCATTCTATGGCTTCCTAGCTAAGCTAGTCTTTTGACATGGTATCAGAGCAGTTCGTTCCGTGTGGGCCTGCTCCTCGCGTTTCCGCTGCGTGCTCGTTTCTCTCTCTATCTCGCGCTGCCATGGCGGCCGCGTCAAGCTGCTGTGACCGCGTCGTCGTGCCGCGGCGCCGCCGTCGACGTCCATGGCGCCCGCGCCCAGCTGCTGTGGCCGCGCCGTCGTGCCGCAGCTCCGCCGTCGCGTCAAGATGCTGTCGCGACGTGACGGCGCCGTCACGCTGCCGCGGCGTCTACGCGACAGCGCGCAGTCGGCGTACCGGCGACGTCGTGCTGCCGTCGCAGCGTCGACGCCCCGCTGCGGCATCGACGCCGCTCCATGACGGCGTCGTCGGGCTGCAGCCGGCCGCGTGACGCTCGTGGCACCGCTAGACCGGCCGCCCGCATGTCAGCCTGTGGCGCCCCCCCCCCCCACCCCCCTCCTTCCCCTGTGCCCTCTTCCATTCCGCAGACGACGGCTGACTCCCGCCGGCCGTCCCACCGTCGCGGGGCC
The DNA here is from genome assembly GCA_027943415.1 of Closterium sp. NIES-67. NCBI lineage: Eukaryota > Viridiplantae > Streptophyta > Zygnematophyceae > Desmidiales > Closteriaceae > Closterium > Closterium sp. NIES-67. Next base: position 129,091 of record BQMB01001203.1, on the reverse strand, counting down.
AGGCCACGTCACCCAGAGGTGCGGGTGCCGCCGCCGCTGCCGCTGTTGTCGAAGCCGCCGCCGCCGCCGCTGTCGCCGCTTGCGTCGGGGCCACGCAGCCGCACGCCGCCGCCGCCGCCGCTGTCGACACTGCCGCCGCTGCCGCCGTCGCCGCCGCAGCCCCTGCGGTCGACGTCGCCGCCTCACGCGCCGTGGGGTCGACCGACCTAGAGTCGCTGTCACTGTGGCTGGAATGGGGGTGCTAGGTTAGGGGGTGTGGGTGTGTGTGGGTGTGTGACTACCAAGCCTAGGGGGTGTGTTAAAATTATATAAGTTATAATTTATATAGGCTTGGTAGGTTGTTACTGAACCTTTTCTGTAGAGGGTACAAACCCCTCCTTGTACTCCTCTCTCTTCCTAATCCAACTCTCTTTTCCTCTCCTCAACTTTCCTAGCACCTAAAACCTCTCGCCATTCTCATGGCTCCTCCTAGCTCCTAGCTAAACCTTGTGCCATTCTATGGCTTCCTAGCTAAGCTAGTCTTTTGACACACCTCCCCCCCTCAAAACTCAAGTTCTAAGTCCATCGACAGTTTCTAGACTAGTAATAATGGGCAAAAGGCATAGCCGCCTGAATGCCACGAAGCCCAGCAGAAAAGGCGCTTGAAGCACTGCCTTTCGTGCACTCTCGGCATCGTCACGGTTCGCCCCCCACCTGCAATCTGACAAACATATATTTATATATTATTATAGGCTAGATATGTGCATGCTCTTATAGAGTATAACACACTAGCACATAACCACCCTGCACTCTCCTTTCTAGTTCATTCGTTACTATGAGATGGTATCACGCTAGGTTAGGTCCCCCCTCCCCGGTTACACTTCCGCCCCTAGCCCTAGTCCTAGCCTTAGTCGCGCTGCGCCGCGCCGTGCCGCGTCGCCCTAGCCGCGCCATGCCCTATCCCTAGACGCGACCGCGCAAGTCCTAGTCCGCGCCGGCCCCGTCCCTTCACGCTGGCCCCGCGAGTTCGCGCCAGCCCCGCTAGTCCGCGCCAGCCCCGCTCTAGCCGCCCTTGGTCACCCTCGCCGCGGTAGCTCGCTGCCCCCCCGCTCGTCGGCCCTTCGCATGCAGGCCCCGCACTCGTCGCCCCCGCGCTTGCCAGCCCTGTGCTCGCTGGCCCCGCGCTCGTAGCCCCCGCCCCCGCTCGTAGCTCCTTTCCAGCCGCTGTGGCGGGGGCTACGTGTCGCCCCCGCCCTCGCTTGTGCCGGCCGTCTGAACCTGCCCATGCTTTTCCATGATCTTGCGTGCTTCCCCACCGTCGCTAATCTTACCACTCATCTACGTGCCCTTGAGACTAGCTACCGCACTGCTAGCACTGAGGCCCAGCTCGCTGCATTCCCTCCTCCCCTTTGCGCTACCCTTTACCCCATTGCCACGCTTCTTCCTGACTGCCTCGCCACTGCCCGCGACCACTTCCTTAGTCAGCACCCAGGTGACTTCACCTTTACTGCCTTTGTCACCACCCTGTCTGCGATAGAGACCCGCCAGCGCACTATCGCTCAGTCTAGAGGTACTGTGCCAGTCCCTATCTTCCTGGGTTGTGCTCCCTTCCAATGCCCTTACTCTGACGTTTCTCCCGCTGTCGCTGAGACAACCCCTGCTCCTGAGACCGCCGCCGCGGCGGCCTCAATGCAGCTTCGTCAGGATACGGGTCGCCGCCCCAAGGGGGGGTGTAGCGGAGGGCGGGGTGGTGGAAGTGGCGGTAGTAGTGGAGGTGGTGCGAGTGTCGGCGGTCCCGACGAATGTACCGGGCCGATCCCTTGGAGCAGCAACAGCATCCGCATCAGCAGAAGTCGCAGCAGCAGCCACATCAGTAGAAGTCGCAAAAGCGGCAGCAGAGGGGTCGCCTCCCGTCGGGTTGGCCTGGGGCTAGGGCTGATCCCCCGGAGGAGTACCAGCCACAGCAGCAGCAGTCACAGCCGCAGCAGCAGCAGCGGCAGTAGCAACAGCAGTGGGGTCGCCTCCCGCCGGGGTGGCCTGGCTGCTCTCGTGGTGGTGGCCGCCTTGCGTCGGGGGTAGGACCTCTTACGTTGTTTAGCCTTGGATCTATGCTAGCTCCTCCACCGACTTACGCTACTGCTGCTCTTTCCTTCATGCTAGACTCTGGTGCGTCTGCCTGTTTCTTCCACGACCACATTGCGCTTGCACCACTTGCCGCCCCTGCCACTGTCGCGCTTGCTGACCCCTCCTCAGGTCCTGTAGTTGCACGTAGCTCCCCTACCCTTTCCTGTCCGGCGCTTCCCCTCAAGCTCCCTTACAGGCTTGCACATCCCCTCGTTCTCCAGAAATCTAGTTGGTGTCAGCTGTCTTCAGGACCTTAGCGTCACCACTACGTTACCTGGTCACGAGCTGTACGCTGTCTGTACCAAGGCCACCACTGGTGCCCCCCTCACCACGTTCCCCCGAGACCCCGTGTTTGGCCTGTTCATGCTGGATACTACATCCACACTGGTGGGAACATCCCCCCAGGTGCCTGCATCGACCCATGTTGCTGCGGCTTGCTCGTGTCAGTCGCTCACTCACCCATCGCTGCTGCGACACAACCACTTAGGTCATCCCGCTCTCCCACGTCTGCGTCACATGTCCCAGCACGGTCTTGTATTAGGTCTCCCCGCGTTGCTCCCTGCCCTCCCTCCCTCGCCTGCGCCGCCGTGCACGCCCTGCATCGAGGGCCGGCTGCGCCGTGCTCCTCACTCCTTCTCGCTTCCCCATACCACTTCGCCACTCGAGACCCTGCACCTGGACGTTTGGGACCCATCCCCCGTCCCTGGGCCGCGTCGAGAGCGCTACTTCCTAGTGCTTGTCGACGACTACGCGCACTACACTACGGTGTTTCCCCTTAAGTTTTCATATCGTTGGTTGTAGCTTCCGAGTTTACGGGGGTCTCCATGTGCCACGACTTCACTCCGACCATGGTGGCGAGTTGGCCTCCGGTCGGCTTGGCCATTTCTGTCGTGCGGAGGGCTTCACCCAGACGTACACCCTGCCGGACTCCCCACAATAGAATGGGGTCGCTGAGTGACACATTGGTTTGGTCATAAAGGTGGCTCGTACCACCATGATCCATGCCGGTGCACCCCATTTTCTGTGGCCGTTTGCCTTTCCCTAAGTCGCTCACCAGCTTAACATACGGCCACACTCATAGCGGCCACAGGTTTCGCCAACCCTCCTCTGTACTGAGTCCCCTGGTGACGCGTCTACGTTCCACGTCTTGGGCTGCCTTGCTAACGTTCGTGCCTCTGGCACGGTCAAGCTCGCTGCCCACACCGTCCCTTGTGTCGTCCTTGGTTTCCGCCTAGACGCGTCTGACTGGCACTTTTACCACCCTCCTTCCCATCGTTTCTTTCACTCTTCAGACGTCACTTTTGACGCGTCCGACTCCTTCTACTCCCGCTTTCCCCACCGCAGTCTCCCAGTTACCCTACCTTTGTTCCTGGTCCCCACTCCCCGGGTAGCCCCTGCTCCTCTCCCTCCACGTCCTGCCCCGTCGGTTGTGTCTCACGTCACTCCCCTCCTGCCGGTTGTCGCGGTACAGGAGTTGGCTGACTTTGGGGGCCCGCGTCGCCGCCAGTCTCTGCCCCGGTGTCTCCTCCTCCACCGCCGCAGCCGTAGCCGACGTCACCACCGCAGTAGCAGCCGTCGTCGCCTCCGTCACAGCTAGCGCAGCAGCCGCAGTCGCCGCCACTACAGCCGCAGCCGCCGCACAGGTCCGCAACTCTGGGGGTCCGCTGCAGGGGTCAGCAACTCTTGAGAAGGGTGGTAGTCGTGGGGGTACTATCGAGGCTTGTCCCGACGTCCCTAGGGGTGGCACCGGTGGTGGAGAGGGTTCTTGTACTGGGGGTGCTAGTCCTGAGGATACTGTTGTAACTTGTCCGAGCAGTCCAAGGGGTGGCACCGGTGCTGGAGAGTGTTCTCGTTCTTGGGGTGCTGTCGTGGAGCGTCCCAGAGGTAGCCGTGTTGTAGCTGGCAGTTCTAATGCCGACGTGGAGCAGCAGCAGCAATCGCCGCCGGTGTCCGCCCTTCGCATCCTAGGCCTTCCGTCCCCCGACCGCCCATCTGCGCCTCCCCCGCTTATTTACGGTCCTGTGTTTCCTCCGACGGACTCGTCCCCGGACGCCCAGACGCCCTTGATATCCCGACCCCTCGTACTTACGCTGAGGCGACCTCGGAACCCTCGGCCTCTCAGTGAATAGCTGCCATGGATGCGGAGGTGGCACCTTGGAGATCCACCAGCACATACGTCGACGCAGCTCCCCCACCTGGGGTGAACGTAGACGATGGTCGGTGGCTCTTCAAGGTGAAGCGCCCTCCTTGAGAGCCGCCAATGTTCAAGGCGCGCTACATTGCTAGAGGCTTCAGTCAACGCGAGGGTGTTGAGTTCTTTCAGACCTTCGCCCCGACCCTGAAGATGACTACTCTTCGGGCGCTGCTACGCGTAGCAGCACAACGTGACTACGAGTTGCACTCCCTCGACTTCTCTACAGCGCTTCTCTGGGGCAGTCTGCACGAGCAGGTCTACCTGCGCCGTCCGCCAGGCTTCACCAGCACCTTCGCCCCTGGAACCGAGTGGCTTCTTTGGCGCCCGGTTTACGGCCTGCGGCAGGCGCCCCGTGAGTGGCACGACATGCTGTGTGCTATGTTAGCAGACCTGCAGTTCTTCCCGTCCTCCGCAGACCCTTCGTTCTTCGTCTGTTCAGGCCATACCCCATTCTACATCCTTATCTATGTAGATGACCTGGTCTTTCCTACTGCAGACAGAGACGCACTGGCCTCCGTGAAGGTTGAGCTGCTGAGGAGACACATCTGCACTAACCTAGGAGAGTTGTGTCGCTACTTTGGCTTGCAGATCTCCAGGGATAGAGCAACACGCACCATCACTCTCACACAGTCATACTTGGTGCCCCAGGTCCTTCAGAGGTTCGGTCTTCAGTTCTCCTCTGCCCAGCCCACACCTCTACCAGTAGATCGCAGGTTCTCAGCTCCAGTTCCTGAGGAGTCAGAAGAGCCTAGTGGTCTGTATGCAGATCTGGTGGGTTGCCTCATGTACCCGTTGACTTGCATTCGTCCAGATCTTGCTTATTCTCTCAGCATCCTGGCTCGCTTTGTGGCGACAGGCAGACACCGACCACTACACTGGTCGGATGCTAAGAGGGTTTTGTGTTATCTAGCAAGTACATCGAGCATAGGGCTAGTGCTAGGAGGATGCAGGCCAGTGGTCCTTACAGGGCACACAGACGCTTTGTGGGCAAACGATGATGAGACGCTCAGGTCCTCTCAGGGCTATCGCGTGGAGGTCCACCCGCTCGTCGACTGTTGCACTGTCTAGCTGTGAGATTGAGATCTACGCCGGTGCCATGGCAGCACACGAGCTCCGCTAGCTGACTTTCTTGCTCACAGACTTAGGTGAGCGGCCTAGCTCTGCCCCGGTCCTGTGCCCTAACAACAGGGCCATGATCCTCCTGTGGGAGGAGCCTCGACTCGAGGGCAGAGCGAAGCACATCCAGCTGCGCTACTTCCTCCTGTGCGAGCTACAGCATCGACGCCAGACCTGCGTAGTTCACTTGGCCTCTGGTGCCAACACCGCTGATATCTTTACTAAGGCGCTTGCGCCTAAAGATCATCAGCTGCAGTAAGTACAGCTTGGTCTAGTTCTAGTAGCTTCTTACTTGCTAGGACCTTGATTGTGTACTACTCTTTTATATATTCTCCTGACTGGCCTTATGGCTTCTGTTCCAGTGGACGAACGATCAGTGCTGCCCTGGTTTGCTCTTGTTTCATTTTGTACTCTTCTGACTGGTCTTCGGACCCTTGCCTCAGAGGTTGGACTAGTAGTGCCACCCTAAGCTGCGTGTCTCTTGCCAGGCACTTGTCTAGCCTAGGGGGTGTGTCAAACATATATTTATATGTTATTAGGCTAGATTGGTGCATGCTCTTAAAGAGTATAACATACTAGCACAAAACCACCGTCTCCTCTCCTTTCTAGTTTATTCGTTACTTGGAGACAATCCTCCCTGTCCAACTCGCTGCTTCTAGAGCAGCTAGCGAAACTCGGCATGCGTGCGCCTCTAACCATCCGCCAAAGCCCTATCACGCCACAGAGTCCCGCCAACGTGTCCCATCACCACTGCTAGCATGGAGCCAATAGCAGCGATGCTGGACATGAGCGCTAGCCGCTCCCACCCGGTGCTAGTACCACGCATCTCGCGCACACTCTTTCCTTTTCGTACATTCCGATTGGCCCGGGCAATCGGGAAGCGCCGCGTCCCCATCGTCAGAATGCAAGCCACGCCTTGCTCTAGTGCGTTACAAAATGGGGGCTGAAGCGGAGAGGCGCCTCTCTCTTCATGCCCGCCACGACTGCGGACGCCATCCCCTCACGCCGACTGCCAGTCACCGCCCGCCTACCTCCGCGCCGAGCGTCGACCCTCCGACCGCTCAAGTAAAAAGCACGTGTAAGACGGGGATTGGTGGGGGGCGAGAGGGGGATGGGGAGGGGACCAAAGGGGATGGGGAGGGAGAAAGAATGTGTGGGGGAAAGGGATAAGGCGAGAGGAGGATGAGGGGAGGACAGGAGGGGGATCAGGAGTGGACGGATGCGAGGAAGAAGGACATAATACGAGAAGGGGATGGGGAGAGAACGGGAGGGGGAAGAGAAGAGGCCTGGGCGGGGATGAGGGGACGACGAGAGCAGTATGGGGGTTTGGAGGGGAGGGAAATGGGGAGAGGACGGGAGGCGGATGGGAAAAAGACGGGAGGGGGATGGGTAGAGGACGGGGTGGGGATGGGGATTAGACGACAGGGGGAAGAGGAGAGGACGAGAGGGGAATGGGGAGAGGAAAAGAGGGGGATGGGGAGAGAACTGGGGGGGGGGGGGAGGGGATGAAACGAGACGTTTTGGAGAGAACGAGAGGCGGATGGGGAGAGAACGAGAGGCGGAAGTGGAGAGAACGAGCAGGGGATGGGGAGAGGACAGGAGGGGGATGGAGATAAGACGAGAGGGAGATGGGGAGAGGACGGGAGGGGGATGAGGAGAGGACGGGAGGGGGATGGAGACAAGACGAGAGGGAGGTGGGGAGAGGACGAGAGGGGGATGGGGATATTACAGATCGAGGGGGATGTTGAGAATGCGAGAGGAAAATGGGGAGAGGACTGGAGGGGAATGAGGAGAGGACGGGAGGGGGATGGGGATAAGACGAGAGGGAGAAAGAGAGAGGAGGCAAGGGGGAAAGGGAGAGGATGGGAGGGGGAAGGAGAGATGATGCGAAGGGGAAAGGGAGAGGACAAGAGGGGGAAAGAGAGAGGACGCGAGGGGAAAAGGGAGAGGACGGGAGGGGGAAAAAGAGAGGACGCGAGGGGGAAAGGGAGAGGACGGGAGGGAGAAAAAGAGAGGACGTGAGGGGGAAAGAGAGAGGACCTTTTCCCCTGCACTCATGCTCGCCCCCAGCACCCATGCCTTTCCCTCGTTCCCATCGCCCTCCCTCAACCAACCACCCTCCTTCCCTGCAGGAGCTGGCAGCCTTCAACTCGAAAAAGGCAGAGAGAGTGAGGGCGAAGTTTGCACCCTTCCATGCCCCTCTCATTGCCCTCAATCCCAGCGTCTCCCCCTCTCTTCCTCTCCCTGTCCCCCTCTCCTCCTCTCCCTTTCCCCCTCTCTTCTTCCCCCCTGAACCCTTGACTGCCCGTCTGCTCCCTACACCCATCCACCCCCCCCCAGCTTTGGTTGCTCCCCCCTGCTCCCATCATCTCCCTCTTCTCCTTCCCCCCCTATCCTACCCCCCTCCCCTTGCTTCATGACTCCCTCTCCCATTCTCCCCCTGCTTTCATTGCTCCCCTTCCCATTCGCCCCCTGCTCCCTATACTCCCCCTCCCATTCTCCCTCTGCTCTCAACACTCCCCCTCCCATTCTCCCCCTGATTTCATTGCTCCCCCTCCCATTCTCCCCCTGCTCTCAATACTCCCCCTCCCAGTCTCCCCCTGCTCTCAATACTCCCCCTCCCATTCCCCCCCCTGCTTTAATTGCTCCCCCTCCCATTCTCCCCCTGCTCTCAATACTCCCCCTCCCATTCTCCCCCTGCTTTCATTGCTCCCCCTCCCATTCTCCCCCTGCTCTCAATACTCTCCCTCCCATTCTCCCCCTGCTCTCAATACTCCACCTCCCATTCTCCCCCTGCTTTCATGGCTCCCCCTCCCATTTCCCCCCTGCTTCATTGCTCCCCCTCCCATTCTCCCCCTGCTGTCAATACTCCCCCTCCCATTCTCCCCCTGCTTTCATTGCTCCCCCTGCCATTCTTCCCCTGCTCTCAATACGCCCCCTCCCATTCTTCCCCTGCTTTCATTGCTCCCCCTCCCATTCTCCCCCTGCTCTCAATACTCCCCCTCCCATTCTCCCCCTGCTTTCATGGCTCCCCCTCCGATTCTCCCCCTGCTTCATTGCTCCCCCTCCCAATCTCCCCCTGCTTTCGTTCCTCGTCCCTGCTCCAACTCTCACCCCCTCTTCTTTGTTCCTCCCCCTCATGCCCTCCATTTCCTCCCTTTCCTATCCCTGATTCCCTTCTCATCCCCATTTTGTTGGTTTCAGGGCGGGCGAGGCTGCCCAAGAGACATGACCTTTGGGTGCGCTTCCGTTACCCTCCTTGCACCTTCACCTCCTTCCACCTACTCCCCCTAATCCCCAACCCCCTTCCACTCAGAACCTGAGTACCATACCTTGCTCCCCTCCCCCCTGCATTCATGCTCACAATGTCTCTTGTGCTCGTCTCGCTCTCTCTCTCTCTCTCTCTCTCTCTCTCTCTCTCTCTCTCTCTCTCTCTCTCTCTCTCTCTCTCTCTCTCTCTCTCTCTCTCTCTCTCTCTCTCTCTCTCTCTCTGCCCATCTCCCCGTCATCCCTTGCTTCCATACTCCTTCCATTTCCCCTCCACCCGATGGGAGGGAGTGTGACCTCCATTTTTTCCCATGCAATATGCATGATTGCTTCTTGGTAGGATAATAACATGCTTGTCCTTTGTTTTATTTAGTAGATTTCGCATCGCCAGGTTTTTCACTGTTTCTTTTAGCACACCGCGCAAGCTTGTGCTTTTTGGTGCAGTCCTTTTTGGCATAGGATGTGGTGGCGTGAGCTGGGCAAAACGTCTCGCACGCGAGGGCTGGCGATACTGCTCATGCCTGGCGAGGTGGGGCTTTGTTCGCGAGACCTTCATTGCCCTTCGCGTCCAACCCGCTATCTTTGCTGTGTTTTGTGACTCTCACGAATTTCGCCCACCCCTTTCTCAAAACCTAAGTTTTTTAGTTCGGGGGTTTTGAGACCCTCGCTTTAAAGTGAAAGTATACAATAACTTCAAGGTTCAAAGGATTTTGAACCTGCCTAGTGGCGAACCAACACTACGTCAAAACCAAGGAAACCTGGTAACCCTGTCGGGACTTGGCTGGCAAATCACTTATTGGCCGAGTGACAGCCATACGACGCAGGTGGTCTCCCTACAGCAAAACATCCCACCAACCCACCAAGATGCTAAGTCCCTTGGACACTATTATGCACTCCTAGTCCATGACGCAGTGCCCCGCCATTCCCGCCAAGCCATTCCCATGCCCACGCCGCGGCGTCGCAAAAAAATGTGCGATTGGGAGAGGCGAGAACCACACTCGGTTATTCAGCAGCGCCGCCCAACACCTCGCACGCGAAACACGTATCGCGTTTGTCAACCACGCGCCAATCCGTTATGGGCAGGGTCCTCGCCCAACCCATGCCTATCCCTTCCGCACCTCGTGCCTAGCCCGCTCCCAACCGCACGCCATGCAAGGGCCACTAGGAATCGCCCACGCAGCCCTGCCTGCCAGCGCCAAGCTCCACTCCATTCCACGAACTCTCTTCCGCTCTCCCGCTCTCCCGCTCTCCTGCTCTCCCGCTCTCCCGCTCGCCCGCGCTCCCGCTCTCCCGCACTCCCGCTCTTCCGGTCTCCCTCTCGCCCGCGCTCCCACTTTCCCGCTCTCCCGCGCTCCTGCTCTCCCGCTCTCCCGCTCTCCCGCTCTCCCGCTCTCCCGCTCTCCCGCTCGCCCATGCTCCCGCTCTCCCACTCTCCCGCTCTCCCGCTCTCCCGCTCTCCTGCTCTCCCGCTCTCCAGCGCTCCCGCTCTCCCGTTCGCCCGCGCTCCTGAACTCCCGCTCGCCCGCACTCCCAATCTCCCGTTCTCCTGCTCTCCCACTCTCCCACTCTCCCGCTCTCCCACGTTCCCGCTCTCCTGCTCGCCTCTTCCCCTGCTGCATCCCACCCCCTTTTCCCATTCTCACCCTTCGTCTCCCATGCTCCCTCTCCGTCTCCCATGCTCCCTCCCCGTCTCCCATGCTCCCTCCCCGTCTCCCATGCTCCCTCCCCGTCTCCCATGCTCACCCCCCTTCCCCCATGCCCTCACCCCTTGCCCTCACCCCTTGCCCTCACCCCGTCTCCCATGCTTACCCCCCTTCTCCCATGCTCCCTCCCCCTCTCCCATGCTCACCCCCCTACTCCCGGGATCGCTCCCCGTCTCCCATGCTCAACCCCCTACTACCAGGATCGCTCCCCGTCTCCCATGCTCACCCCCCGTCTCCCGTGCTCCCTCCCCGTCTCCCATGCTCACCCCCCGTCCCCCGTGCCCTCAACCTGTGCCCTCACCCCGTCTCCCATGCTTACCCCCCTTCTCCCATACTCCCTCCCCTTCTCCCATCCCCTCCCCCCTTCGCCCATGCTCTCACCCCGTCTCCCATGCTCACCCTTCTCCCATACTCTCTCCCCGTCTGCCATGCTCACCCCCCTTCTTCCATGCTCCCTCCCCGTCTCCCATGATCACCCCCCTTCTCCCATGCTCCCTCCCCCTCTCCCATCCCCTACCCCCTTCGCCCATGCTCACAACCCGTCTCCCATGCTCACCCCCCTTCCCCCATGCTCCCTCCCCGTCTCCCATGTTCACCCCCCTTCTCCCATGCTCCCTCCCCTTCTCTCATGCTCCCTCCCCGTCTCCCATGCTCACTCCCCTTCCCCCGTGCCCTCACCCCGTCTCCCATGCTTACCCCCGTTCTCCCATGCTCCCTCCCCGTCTCCCATGATCACCCCTCTTCTCCCATGCCCAAACCCCCTCTCCCATGCTCACTCCCTTCTCCCATGCTCCCTCCTCTTCTCCCATGCTCCCTCCCCGTCTCCCATGCTCACTCCCCTTCCCCCATGCCCTCACCCTGTCTCCCATGCTTACCCCCCTTCTCCCATGCTCCCTCCCTGTCTCCCATGATCACCCCCCTTCTCCCATGCTCCCTCCCCCTCTCCCATCCCCTACCCCCTTTGCCCATGCTCACACCCCGTCTCCCATGCTCACCCCCCTTCCCCCATGCTCCCTCCCCATCTCCCATGCTCACCCCTCTTCTCTAATGCTCCCTCCCCTTCTCCCATGCTCCCTCCCCGTCTCCCATGCTCACTCCCCTTCCCCCGTGCCCTCACCCCCATGCTTACCCCGTTCTCCCATGCTCCCTCCCCCTATCTCATGCTCACCCCTCTTCTCCTATGCCCTAACCCCCTCTCCCAGGCTCACCCCCCTTCTCCCATGCTCCCTCCTCTTCTCCCATGCTCCCTCCCCGTCTCCCATGCTCACTCCCCTTCCCCCGTGCCCTCACCCCGTCTCCCATGCTTACCCCCTTCTCCCATGCTCCCTCCCCGTCTCCCATGATCACCCCTCTTCTCCCATGCTCCCTCCGCATCTCTCATGCTCACCCCCCTTCTCCCATGCTCCCTCCCCCTCTCCCATGCTCACCCCCCTTCTCCCATGCCCTAACCCCCTCTCCCATGCTCACCCCCCTTCTCCCATGCTCCCTCCCCGTCTCCCATGCTTCATCCCCACCTCATGCATCATCCCCACTGCATGCTTCATCCCCCCCCATGCTGCATCCCACCCCATGCTGCGCCTCACCCCATGCTGTATCCTACCCCATGCTGCATCCCACCCCATGCTGCATCCCACCCCATGCTGCATCCCCCCCCTGCTGCATCCCCTCTCTTGCTGCATCCCTCCCCTGCTGCATCCCCTCTCTTGCTGCATCCCACCCCTGCTGCACCATCCTATTGCAGCAGCACTCTCGTGCTTTCCTCCCATTCACCACGCTGCCTCCAACCCTATTGCACAGGGTGAACCTCTGGCCCCTTTATGGTGCCGCACTTACATGTCATGCCTCGCACGCAACTCCCCCGCTCTATCCTCCAGGTCAATGCCATCCCGCACTCGTCTCGCTTGTTTATCCGACTTCCACAAGTTGCACTGGGTGCAACTTTGGTGGTTGGTCGTTGGGTGGGCTGTTGGAGTTATGAGGCATGATGGTTGTAGAAATTCGGGAAGAGTGCACCCTATAAATAAAGGTTACAAGGAACTAGGTCTGTGTCCAGTGTGCTCATTGTCGTTGTTTTATATAATAAAGTTGGACCCACCAAGTGCATGAAAAAAGCGACAGAATTCTATATGAACATGGTTTAGGGGGCATCGCATACGCTCGGAGCATCAAACACATGTGATGCGCGGCACTCGCAGGCAGATCCTCACCACATCCACACACATGCGCAACCAGCAAACACATGCACCACAATTTATGAAGCAGCAGCCACAATCCCACCCTCAAACCGATGTCCCATTCTTAGCGCCGGACATGGCAGCGAGCTGGGCTCTGAGGCTGCCTGCAAAGGAGGAAGGTGAAAGCAAGGGGCACTGGGTGGTCGTGAGAGGTGGGTCTGCCGGGTGGGACCATGGGCAAGACGGGGGGGGGGGGGTGTCAACTTGTACATATTAGCTATGTAGAAGTTATAGGCTAGACTGGGGTAAGCTTCTAGTGAGTACAACCAACTATTATTTGTTCTAGGTTTCTCCTTCTAGTTCATCATTTAGTTCTTACTTTAACATGGTATCACGCGTAGGTTAGAATCCCCCACCTACCGCTTCCGCCCGTACCCTAGCTACTGTAGCCCCGTCGCGCCCACCTGGCCCCGCCGTGCCCCTCCTGGGCCCCGTCGCGCCTCCTAGCCCCGTCGCGTCCCTCCTGGGCCCCGCCGCGCCTCCTAGCCCCGTCGCGCCCCTCCTGGGCCCGGTCGTGCCTCCTAGGCCCCGTCGCGCCCTGCCTTGCCCCGTCGCGCCCGCCTGGCCCCGCCGTGCCCCTCCTGGGCCCCGTCGCGCCTCCTAGCCCCGTCGCGCCCCTCCTGGGCCCCGCCGAGCCTCCTAGCCCCGTCGCGCCCCTCCTGGGCCCTGTCGTGCCTCCTATCCCCGTCGCGCGCCTCCTGGGACCCGTCGCGCCCGCTAGGCCCCGTCGCGCCCTGCCTGGCCCTGTCGCGCCCGCCTAGCCCCGTCGTGCCCCTCCTGGGCACCGTCGCGCCTCCTAGCCTCGTCTCGCCCCTCCTGGGCCCCGTCGTGCCTCCTAGCCCCGTCGCGCCCCTCCTGGGCCCCGCCGCGCCTCCTAGCCCCGTCGCGCCCCTCCTGGGCCCCGTCGTGCCTCCTAGGCCCCGTCGCGCCCGCTCCGGCCCCGTCACGCCCTGCCTGGCCCCGTCGCGCCCGCTAGGCCCCGTCGCGCCCTACCTGGCCCCGTCGCGCCCGCCTGGCCCCGTCGTGGCCTGCCTGGCCCCGTCGCGCCTGCCTGGCCCCTCCGCGCCTGCATGGCCCTGCCGCGCCTGCCTGGCCCCGCCGCGCCTCCCTGGCCTCGCCGCGCCTGCCTGGCCCCGCTGCGCCTGCCTGGCCCCGCCGCGCCTCCCTGGCCCCGCCGCGCCTGCCTGGCCCCGCCGCGCCTGCCTGGCCCCGCCGCGCCTGCCTCGAGCTCCGTCTTCTCTGCTCGCCAGCGCCGGGGCGCCTCGCGGCCGCCGTGCTGAGGAGTGCTGCCGCCGTGTCCCTGCGTCACTCTGTCCCTGCGGAGCTGTGGAGCTGTGCCGCTGACCCTGCACGATGGTTGACTTCGTGCTCCGACTGGACGCCGAGGGCCATGCGGTTGACTTCGCCGCCTGGCTCTTCGATCTCCGCCGCCACCTTACAGGTCAGCGCCATGATGGCCACTCTTTGGTTGTCCATGTCGATGGCTTGCTCCCCCGCCCCCCCGCACCTGCTCCCCTCCCTGCTGACCCCTCCTCTGATGACCGTGAGACCTTCTCTACTGCTGCGCTTGCCTGTGCAGTTTGGGACTCCCGCGATGCAGTCGCTCAGGTTGCTATTAGCCACGCCCTCCCTATGTCTGAGCGCTCGCGTTTTGCTACTATTGAGACGGCCAAAGCTTACTTAGACGCCGTTATTGCTCGCTATTCCACACCCGCGTCTGTTTCTGCTGGCCGCTTGCTCTTCCCGATGCTGTTCCCAGACCTTGCAGCCTTCCCTACCGTCGTAGACTTTGCCATTCACCTGCGTGCCCTAGAGACCCGCTATCGCACTGCCAGCACTGCTGCCCAACTCACTGCGCTCCCCCCCCCCTTTTTGCATGATGCTCTATTTTATCGCCATGCGACTGCCAGACCGCCTCGCTAGTGCTCGCGATCACTTCCTTAGCCAGCACCCGGGTGACCTCACCCTCACCGCCTTTATCGACACCCTCACCAAGATCGAGACTCGCCAGCGCACTATCGCTCAGTCGAGCGGTGCGCCGGCAGTCTCTATCTTTCACGGCTGTGCCCCCTCCCAGTGCACGCTCACTGACGTTTCGGCTGCGGTCGCCACGGCGACCCCTCTCACCGAGACGGCTGCTGCGGTCCACCCACAGCAACGCTTGCGCCGTAGTGGCCGTGGTCGCCAGGGAGGTAGGGGTGGTGGCGCAGGTGGTGGTGGTCGTGGTGGTGGTGACGGTACTCCACCTGAGGGGACTACCACCGGTGGGCAGGAGCAGCAGCCCCAGCCGCAGCAGGAGTAGCCCCAGCAGCAGCCGTTGTCCCAGCAGCAGTCGCCGCAGCCGTGGGCCCCTCTCCCGCCTGGTTGGCTCGGCACCTCCGGAGGTGGTGGCCGTGGTGGCGGCCTGCGCAGCTCGGTGTCTACCGGCGGCTCCGGTGCTGTCACTTGCCAGTACCAGCTTCAGACCGGGCCTCTTTGCGGCACGCTGTGCCGCCGCCCGCACCCGACCGCCTGCTGTTTCCGCCGCCTCCTGGGACCCGTCGCGCCCGCTAGGCCCCGTCGCGCCCTGCCTGGCCCTGTCGCGCCCGCCTAGCCCGCCTTGTTGCACCGTTGTGTAGCTTAGCCTCCCCTGCTGCGTCAGGCGTAGGACTGCCTAGTTTGCCTAGCCTAGTCTCTGCACCGGCTCTGTTCCCGGCCTCCGCCACAGCTTCGCTGTCCTTCACTCTCGACTTCGGTGCTTCTGCCTGCTTCTTCCGCGACCGTTCCGCGCTCACGCCGCTTGCTACGCCTGCTGTTGTCTCTCTCGCTGACCCCTCTGCGGGTCCTGTCGTCGCTCGCAGCTCCACGTCCCTTCCCTTTCCAGCTGTTCCCTCGGGCTCCCTTACAGGCCTCCACGTTCCCTCGTTCTCGAGGAACCTGGTTGGTGTCGGCTGTCTCCAGGACCTCGGCGTCACCACCACGTTCCCCGGGCACGAGCGGTTCGCTGTCTGTTCTGAGGCTGTGTCAGGTTCACCCCTTGCGACGTTCCCCCGAGACCCGGTGTCCAGTCTGTTTACCCTCGACACCGCTTCCCCCCCGGTTGGTGCGTCCTCCGAGGTCGCTGCAGCTTGCTCGTGTTGGTCCCTCACTCACCCGTCCCTTCTCTGGCACCACCGCGTAGGTCACCCTGCTCTCCCACGTCTGCGTCACATGTCCCAGCACGGTCTTGTCTTTGGTCTCCCTGCATCGCTCCCTGCCCTTCCTCCCTCGACTGCGCCACCGTGCACGCCTTGCGTCGAGGGCCGGCTCTGCCATGCTCCTCACTCCTCCTCGCTGCGACCTGCAACTGCCCCCCTTCAGACCCTGCACCTGGACGTTTGGGGCCCTGCCTCCGTCCCCGGACCGCGAGGTGAGCGCTACTTCCTTGTGCTCGTCGACGACTACACACGCTACACCACGGTGATTCCCTTGGAGCGGAAGGCCGACGTGCCCGACGTTCTTCTCCCGTGGGTTGTGGCTGCGCGTCTTCACCGCGGTCTTCCCGTGTTGTGTCTCCACTCTGACCGTGGCGACGAGTTCGCCTCTGGTCGGCTTGGACAGTTCTGTCGTGCGGAGGGCATCACCCAGTCGTACACCTTGCCGGACTCGCCACAACAAAATGGGGTTGCTGAGCGCCGCATCGGCTTGGTCATGGAGGTCGCCCGTACCTCCATGATTCATGCCGATGCCCCCCCATTTTCTGTGGCCGTTCGCTGTTCGCTACGCTGCTCACCAGCTTAACTTATTTCCACGCTCCCAGCGGCCGCAGGTTTCGCCGACCCTCCTTTGGACCGGGTCCCCGGGTGACGCGTCTGCGTTCCACGTCTGGGGCTGCCTTGCTCACGTTCGTGCCTCTGGCACGGACAAGCTTACTGCCCGCACTGTCCCCTATGTCTTCCTCGGTTTCCCCCTGGACTCGTCTGACTGGCTTTTCTACCACCCGCCGTCTCACCGCTTCCTCCACTCTCGTGACGTCACCTTTGACGAGTCTGTCTTCTTCTACCGCCGCTTCCCTCACTGCGGTCTCCTGGTTGCCCCGCCCCTGTTCCTTGTTCCCTCTCCCCCGGTAGCCCCTGCTCCTCTCCCACCTCGCCCTGCCCCGTTCGGTGTCTCTCACGTCACTCCCCTCCCGTCGGTTGTCCTCCCTGACAGCCCACACCTCTACCTGTAGACCATGGGCTCTCCGCTCCCTTTCCTGAGGAGCCAGTAGAGCCCAGTGGCCCCTACGCAGAGCTGGTGGGTTGCCTCATGTACCTGATGACTTGCACTCGCCCAGATCTCGCATACCCTCTCAGCATCCTGGCTCGACTTGTGGCTACAGGCAGACACCGACCTCAGCACTGGGCTGCCGCTAAGAGGGTTTTGCGTTATCTTGCTAGTACATCGGGCATGGGGTTAGTGCTAGGAGGACGCAGGCCAGTGGTCCTTACTGGGCACACAGATGCTTCTTGGGCAGACGACTCTGAGACGCTTAGGTCGTCGCAGGGCTACTGTTTTAGCCTTGGTTCGGGTGCTATCTCTTGGAGATCCACTCGCTCGTCGTCTGTGGTACAGTCCAGCTGTGAGGCTGAGATCTACGCCTGTGCCATGGCGGCACAGAAGCTCCGCAGACTGACCTTCTTGCTCACTGACTTAGGTGAGTGGCTTAGCTCTGCCCCGGTCCTGTACGCTGACAACAGGGCCATGATACTCCTGTGTCAGGAGCCTCGGCTTGAGGGCAGAGCAAAGCATATCTAGTTGCGGTACTTCCTCCTGCGCGAGTTACAGCAGCCCCGCCAGGCCCACGTAGTTCACTTGGCCTCAGGTGCCAACACAGCTGATATCTTTACGAAGGCACTTGCGCCTAAAGATCATCAGCGGCACTGTATACAGCTTGGCCTTGTTCCTGTAGTTACTCACCTGTTAGGATCCTGATTGTGTACTCTCTATTATATATTCCTGTCAGACTGGCCTTGTGGCCTTACCTCCAGTGGCTGGACTAGTAGTGCCGCCCTGGCTTGCTTTAGTCTTGTTTGTACTCTTGCTGACTGGTCTCCAGACCCCTGCATCAGTGGTTGGACTAGTAGTGCCACCCTGAGCTGTTTGCTTCTTGCTTAGCTTCACTCGTTATCTAGCCTAGGGGGTGTGTCAACTTATACATATTAGCTATGTAGAAGTTATAGGCTAGACTGGGGTATGCTTCTAGTGAGTACAACCAACTAGTATTTGTTCTAGGTTTCTCCTTCTAGTTCATCATTCAGTTCTTACTTTAACAGAGGGGGCTATGCAGCATGTGAAGGGATGCAGCATGGGGTGGGATGCAGCATGGGGGGGGATGCATCATGTGAAGGGATGCAGCATGGGGGTGGGATGCAGCAGGGGGGGGGGGTGCAGCAGGGGAGGGGATGCAGTATGTGAAGGGATGCAGCATGGGGGTGGGATGCAGCTAGACCTGAAAACGAGTAGACTGTATTCGAATTTGTATTCGAATTCAGACGAATATAAAATACAAGTCGAGTCTCTGTGGTTGTTCAAACTTGCCAAAACTCGATTTCCGGTATTTGAATCGAATTCGTATTCGCTCAGCCATAACTCGAGTACTCGTTTTAGTACTCGAGTTTGGACATACCTGGCTCCTACCAGCATTTCATTGCCTAGCATCAAAGTTCCTAATGCTTTTGTTGCTGCGCAATGCTGCTAAAAAACTTCACTTGCCACTTGTACAACCCCTCCAATTTCTTGGCAACACCCAAAATCCCGACGACGAACTCCAAGGGTAACTTCACAGAACTTGTAAACGCTCATATGCCCAATACTCGAGTGCACTCTATTCGATTTGGAATTGACTCTATCTGACTCAAATTCGTATTCAAATCCCAAGCACAACTCGAACAAATATTTTGTTTCGTGATATTCGACAACTATTCGAATGTGGAACTCGAACTCAAATTCATATTCGGTTCTTCAGGTCTAGATGCAGCAGGGGAGGGATGCAGCATGTGAAGGGATGCGGCTTGGGGGTGGGATGCAGCATGTGAAGGGATGCAGCATAGGGGTGGGATGCAGCAGGGGGAGTATGCAGCATGTGAAGGGATGCAGCATGGGGGTCGGATGCAGCATGGGGGTCGGATGCAGCATGGGGGGGGATGCAGCATATGAAGGGATGCAGCATGGGGGTGGGATGCAGCATGGGGGGGGGAAGCAGCATGTGAAGGGATGCAGCATGAGGCGCCTGCTCTCCTCACAACTCCCGATCCATTCTCCTTCCCCCTCATCCCCCCTCTCTATGCTCCCTCACACCCTCTCTCTTTCCCCCGCCATCCCTCAATCCTTTTTTCCCTGCTGCAACCTCTCCTTTTCCCCCTCACATCCTCTCTCTTTTCCCTTCAAATCCTCCCTCTTTCCCCCTCCCGTCCTCACTCTTTCCCCCACACGTCCCCTCTCTCCCTCCGTAGCTGCATCCCCTCTCTTTCCATCCCTCATCCACTCTCTCTCCATCCCATATCCCCTCTCATTCCACCCCAGCATCCGCACTCTCTCCATCCCATATCCCCTCTCATTCTATCCCACATCCCCGCTCTCTCCATCCCACATCCCAAACCCTCTCCCTTTCCCCCTCACGACCTCTCTTTCCCCCCCTTCCCCCATACTCTCCTTTTCCCCCTCCCATCCTCCCTCAGTCCCCCTCACATCCGCTCTTTTCCCCTCATCCATCCTCTCTCTTTCCCCCTCCCCTCCTCACTCTTTTCCCCACACATCCCCTCTCTCCCACCGCAGCTGCATCCCCTCTCTTTCCATCCCACATCCCCTCTCTCTCCATCACACGTCCCCTCCCTTTCCCCCTCCTGTCCTCTCTCTTTCACTCTCCCTCTCTCTCTCTATCCCCCTGACATTCCCTTGGGAGACAGGGGGGGCGATGAGACCTGATTGGGAGGGAGAGGTGAGCTAAGACAGGGGGGAAAGTCCCGCTCTGGTGTGGGGGGGGAGGTGGGCTCAGACTGGGGGTAAGATGAGACCTGGTTGGGAGGGGCAGGTGAGCTCAGTCAGAGGGGAAAGTCCCGCTCTGGTGTGGGGGGGGAGGTGGGCTCAGACTGGGGGTAAGATGAGACCTGGTTGGGAGGGGGAGGTGAGCTCAGTCAGAGGGGAAAACCCTGCTCTGGTGTGGGGGGGGAGGTGGGCTCAGACTGGGGGTAAGATGAGACCTGGTTGGGAGGGGGAGGTGAGCTCAGTCAGAGGGGAAAGTCCCGCTCTGGTGTGGGGGGGGGAGGTGGGCTCAGACTGGGGGTAAGATGAGACCTGGTTGGGAGGGGGAGGAGAGCTCAGTCAGAGGGAAAGTCCCGCTGTGGTGTGGGGGGGGGGAGGTGGGCTCGGACAGGGGTGAAGATGAGCCCTGGTTGGGAGGGGGAGGTGAGCTCAGAGAGGGAGGGAAGGTGAGCTCAGACAGGGGGGGGAGTCCCGCTGTGGTGTGGGGGGGAAGGGGGGCTCAGGGCATGTTTGGGCATGGGCGGATCCTTCCCAAGCTCCATGCATGGGCATTGGTAGCGCACGCCCAGCGAGGAAATGACGTATCGCGAATTTGGACCACGAGTGGGGGACGCGGAGCAGTCGAGGTGAGGGGACAGCGGCATCTGGTGCACCTGAAATCCGGTGGGGATGCGTGTGTGGCTTGCCGATCCCGCAGGGAGCCATGGAGCGCTTTCCGCACAGGCGCTAATCCCCCCACGCAGGCGCGAGAGAGCAACCTGAGGCGGCCGGCCGACCTTTGGTTGTGTTTTTCGGCTAAGTACCCAAGGCGGTAGCTTGGTGCGTGATGACAGTGAGGGACGGTTTCGCGAGACTGTGCCTTTCTTCAGCTACACGCTTTGAATTTGTGGCGCTATTTCTTTTTAGATGGAATGGCTTGCTGTAACTAGAATAGTAGAGCGCGGTGAGGCGAACGCTTAGCTCGCATTTGGCGTCACCAGGTGTGCTAGTGCGGTTCTTGTTGGTAGAGCTACGTGTGCGGTTCTGGTGTCTCTTTAATACCTAGGGTTGGAGTGTCCCGATTCAAGGGACTGTTTGCTATGCTTTCTGTGCTTCCTATTCTAAGCCCCATTTTACATGAGTCCCTTTGTGTCCAAGCCTGGGGTCACTACCAGCTTTTTTTTTTTTTTTTTGCGGAGCAACCTATTGCGATCGATCGGACCTAGATTTTTTTTTCAAAGTTTTGGGGCTAAAAATTGCGAAAGAATAAAGAAATTATATCATATTTCACTTTTAGAGTTTCCTAAATTACTTCTATATTTATAAACCTAGTTAATGATGCTGAAAGATGCACTACCTAGTGTAACTGACTAGTTACACACTTCTTACATTTAGTAATCGTGATGGAAACTCAAAAACAATGTGTTTTTGTTTCCATCATTTTCCGTGCGTATTTTTGTCAATGAAAAAAATAAGCTATCGCTTCCCAAGCTAAGTGGGGGAAGCAGAAAGGTTTTTGCACAAATGAAGCAATACAATTTTGTGAGCTCCAAAAATGGATTGCACTTAACACTTTCAGTTCAAGTGACTGCACTCAAAGAGAGAGTTAAAGAACCTTACGTGAAATGAAAGGCACAAAACAACTTTTTGAGACAAACAAAAGATGTATTACCGATGCAATGAATGAATGAAACCATTCCACTCACAACGCAAAAGTCACTCCTAATATTGCAAATCAGATGCACAAAGATGCCACATTTTGTTAAGCTTCAAATCTCTGAGACATAGGTCCATGGCTTCATTGGCGCCATCCAGGGATAGTTCGGCGTTTTCAAAAACACTTGAAACCTTGAGTCAACAAGAATCAGAGAATCAAGAAGAGAGTAAATCAATTTTGAAATAGAAGAGGGAATGGAAAGGTATGGAGCGGGCGAACAGGTGATGAAACTAAAACGGAAGAGATAAAGACGGACAAAGTGGAGGATGGAAAGGAGCGAAGGGAGAGAAAGGAGGGAGAGGAAATAGTATAATGTAAAGGGAATAAGGGAAGAAAGATAAATTGCGTAGTGTGCGTCGTAGATGAAGTCCGCTCGGTTACCCTCTCTTCTAGCTTGAGATTGAGCTAATCGGGGGAGACAAATAAGAGGAAATGGGAAACATAGAGAAAGTATTGAGAGGATACAAAATGAGGAGGAAAGTAAGGAATAAGGCTGAGAGTCCGTCGAAAAAGGAGACGTTAGATAAAGGAGAGGATGTAACGGAGTGAAAAGGAAGGACTGTTCATGAGAGGTGTTGCAGGTCAAGAAATCGAGCTTGAATAGTGCATTGTCTAGATTATCCAGCTGACTATTTCGAACGCCGCATCCCTTAGTCGACGTAGGATCTAGGCATAGGAAATAGAGGAGCATAGAAAATGTGGAAGAAACTAGTCTAAGGAAGCTCGATTTTGTTAGGAACGTCAGAGCTTAGGTACGAAACAGAGAGCGCAAGGTGAAGAGACACGCTAGAAACAGGTGAATGAAACCCTATGAGACACGCAAGATTCATAACAAAAACAAAAAACCAAAACGCGTTTTACACACCACGTTCAGGTTAGGTTAGCGCAATTGTTTGATAATCGGAAATTTATCGTAAGGTCATCAGATCGCTTCACGTCAGGTCTGTTTTATGGCAAGGGACTGAAAGTTCTAAAATCTCTTGCAGGGAATATGTTCTTGCAGATGCACTCACTACCACCCATAATGCATGTGTTGTGATATGATTGATACTTAGCATTTCTGTAAGTCGATTAGGTGTAGATAGTGTCGAATCCTACTGTAGAACGTAAGTCCGTAGGATGACGTCAGCAAATAGCGCTCGTCATAGGACAGTCGTTTCAGTCACGCGAACAGTCGCACCTCTTCATTATCGTTTAGGGCGCATAGCGCGATAGTGATGAACAGGTACATTAGCGAATAGGTACTTTCCTAGAGTTATAAATCTTTGTTGTGTCCTTTTTATTATTAACCTTGAGATTTCAATTTTGAGAACTTTGAGGCTTAACTTCTTCATAAACATATACTCAGGTTCATTCTTACAAGACTTCCGCTGTCTTACTAGTCTACCATTCCAGTAAAGATCCTGGACCAACACTTGAGGATTTCCAAGTGTTCGTGTTTGCAGTTTTATTCTTAGTCTTCTACAACATTGGACAAGTTATTTCATGGTATGAGAGCTATCTGGAATTAAGACTACTGTCAATAATGACTGGTTCATCACCAGCACCGTCTGCCGGATCAACTTCCGGAACTACTGGAGTACATGTCTCCACGACCGCCACTGGTCTCTCAGCCTCTAGGCCGTTTCCACCAGCCTATGCTCGTATCGGTAAACAACAGCAGAATCCGCCTTCTGTTAACACTCCAGGTGTTTCTTCAACTGCACCTGCAGCGCAACAACAACAATCACAGACAACAGCACAGCAGCAAGCGTCAGTACATCCACCAGTTTCAACGCAATCAATATCGTCAGCGTTCAGTGGAATGAGCCTTGATGGCTCAAGTTATACACGTGGAGTCACAGCTCCAAGTACTGGTTCGTTCACCTTCTGTACAGCAGCCGCAGTCGCAGTAGTTTCAGCATCCTTTCTACATTTTCGGTCGTTCCCCTGCTCAGCAACAGCAACAACAGCAGCATCATCAGCAGCCACAGCAATTCCAACAGCAACAGCAACAACAGCAACAGCCGGGTATTATTTTATAGCCTCCAAATTTACTTAACAGCACACACATAAAAACCACTATACCTTTTAACGGAGCCGACTTCTACTCCTGGAGCTTTGAGTTTGAGCTTCTGGCGCAGTCCGCTGGTCTATGGTCGTTCTTCACCGGCGAGTTCACGTATCCTGTCGTGGGAACACAACTGGAGCAGCACAGTTTCTTGCACGCATCTCTCGGGGCTTATACAGTTCTTGTTCGGAACCTGTCGCCGAAGGAGCAGCTCGGCGTCCGATCATTTCACTCAAGCTTTACACCAGCCGAAACTGCTTGGAACCATCTGAAGGGGGTATACATGGCAAAGGATACAATAACAATGAGTAAAATACTTTCGCAGCTGACAAGTGCGCAAATGATTACAAACGAAAACGTCATGGACTACGTTAATCGCGTCCGTACACTACGAGATCAACTGGAGAAGAGTGGAGGATACTTCCCTCGTGAGATGTATCTCACGATACTTCTTGCTGGTCTTGGACCCGAATGGCGACAGACACGCGCCTTTCTGCGAATGAATCTGAACCTTTCCGAAGCCGAAATCTCTTCATATCTTCAAGCAGAACAGCAAGATCTTGACCTGCAGTCACAACGCAATCAGAAGAAAGGGGTTCATTTAAGTTTTTACTCCAATCCAGAACCACAGCACCGACATCCTCCAAAATATCCATTCGGTCATTTTTGTAAGAAACCATGACATACTTACCAAAACTGTCGCAACCGTCATCAAAATCGTCGCAGCACTTCACAGCCTTATCATCGCTCGCAGCAGTTACCGAAGCCACATCAGCCCACGCAGCAGTCAACGACTCAAACGCAGCAGATGCCAAAAACGCCGCAGAATCCGTCTCCGTCACAGCTTCGTCCTCCGGTTTTTGCATCTGCAACATCAGGGAAAGGAGTTTTTGGATGTGTTACCACAGTTGATGTTTCCGAAGCAGATTTTGAGACACGACTTGAAGAAACCACAAGTGCTGAAGGCATTCCCTTACCTCAAGTTTACGCTAACCTTGCTCGAATAATTTCACGTCCGAATACTTGGTATCTCGACAGCTGCTGCGGTTGGCACATGTGCTCCGCAGAAACAAGCTTCATCACCAACCAGCGTCCACTTCGTCGTCCGATACCTGTCACAGTCGCAAATGGACAAACTATTGTGGCACGTTCTGTTGGGAGTGTAATGCTCGAATCTATCGACACGGGATATTCACTACACGTTACCAATGTTCTTATCGTCGCTGGGCTTGGCTTGAATCTTCTCTCCACGGCTCAGCTCCTGGCACACAAAATACGCACACACGGCAATTGTGAAACGATGGATCAGGAGCTTTGGCATAGTTCAACAAACACTTACCTTGGTCGTGCCGCCACTCAACATGGCGTGTCCGTTCTTCAGTTCGCAGCCCAAGGAACTTCTGGAGATTTTGAACGCGTTCTTGCCCTTGGTCCCTGGGATCACCCAGAAGAAACAGATTATCAGCACGTCGATATTGACTTTCGAGCAACTACTGTACCAACGGCTTCTCGAACTGCAGCCGCCGTACTTACCGCTCTGGATACCTGGGAGTTCAATACCGCCGATGAAAGTGCCACCGCGTGGCGAACGTTTTATAATACCCGTGCGGCTCTTCAAGGAACTCCAGCTCCACTTTGGGGGGAAATTAGTGGCCTAGCAGCTGATGAACCTGACATCGTTGAAGAAGCCGAAAAGGAAGCAATCGCCGAGCAGCCATGTCCAACAGCAGCTGTCACCGAAACACCTGCCACAACATCCACCGAAGCAGCATTAGAAGTTGCAATCGCAACTGCAGCAGTACCTTCAAATGTTCCGTTACCACTTACACGTTTTGTTGAAGGAGAAGTTCACAGGTCACCAGCGCTTTCTCCTTTTATCATTTCTTCTTTCTATACGAACGCCAATTTCTACCTGCGATCATCAGGACACAAAGCCACAGAAGACATCTGGCATCAGCGGTTAGGACATCCATCACAAGGGATACTTAATCATTCAATCTGAGCAGCAGTTCTTGATAAGAATAGTCTTCTCTTACCTGACGGTACGGACATGAAGCCGCAGTCTCGTCCGACGGTTTGCACTACGTGTCCGGTTGCCAACCTTACTCACGATCCATTTCCAAGTCATTTTCCTGGCTCAACACGTTATAAACTGATGCAGAAAGTCTACAGCGACATACTAAACTTACCTGAAGCAGGACCTAAAGACGAGCAGTACGTGATAACATTCATCGAAGCCTCTACACGCTACGTCTGGACAGCAAACCTTCCCGCTCGTTATCGAGCTCACTCCATCTTCGTCGCGTGGCTCGCTGTCGCTGAACGAGAGTCAGGCGTGAAACTACAAGAATTTCAGAGTGATGGTGCAGGGGAGTACACCAGCAACACTTTTACAGAATACCTTCAGACACTCGGCATCAAATGGAAGCAGTCACTGCCGCATGCACACCAACAGGTGGGGGTAGCAGAAAGGATGAACCGAACACAGCAGGAGAAGATGCGTGCGCTGCTGACGCAGGCAGCTCTTCCTCCTCGTTTTTGGCCGTATGCGATGGACCACGCCGTGCTGTTACACAACCTTCTTTCTTCAACATCCCTGCCCGAGTTCTCTTCTCCACACCTGCAGTAGACAAGAACAGTGGGAAGTACCAAACTTTTACGAGTGTTCGGGTGTGTCGTGCAGTTTCGTCCTCCAACTGCAGCACTCGGCAAATTTTCAGAAAGAGTCAAATGGGGGGTACATCTCGGCATCGAAAAACAGTATCACGCCTGGAAGATTTTGGATCTTCGCTCCAACCAAATCGTCCCATCACGTGATTGCCTCTTTTATGAAAGACTCACCTTGCCTGTTTTTTGTGCCCACCAGGCAGTAGCTGCCAACCCCGCCAGGCTGTTCGAAGGCTCGCGTGCATTTGCAACTGACGAAGCCGAAGCTGACGTACAGGACGAAGCAGTTTCTAAAGCATCAGAAGCTGCTGCAACTGACATTCCCGAACCTGTAGCCTCGACTGGCATACCAGAGTTTATTCCTCTTGCAGATGCTGACCAAGATGACGTTCGCAAAGTCCACCTTAGTTACGAACGCGATCGTCAACAGCAGCCAATGCCCGCCGTCTCCGACGAAGCAGTTCGTGTTACACCTGACGAAACTGGGGGGGAAGAAGGACCAGAAGGAAATTTCGCAGGTGCAAACGAAGAACGTCCGCGTTTTGCAGAAACTGGCTTACAGATACTTGGATTTGCAGCAGCAGTACAGTACAACGACAGTAAGATACCTGAACCAAAAACCGTTTGATAAGATCTTACGAGTCCTCACCGAGAAAAATGGTGCGAAGCCATGGACAAGGAGCTCGCAGCTCTTAAGAATCGTGGCACATGGGTTTTAGTATCGACTTCAGAAGTAAAAGGGAAGAAGGTACTTACCGAAAAATGGGTCTTCCGCATCAAGACTAATACAGATGGGTCGTTTGAGAAATTCAAGGCGCGATGGGTCGTCCGCGGGTACGAGCAGACTTATGCCATCGACTACGAGCTGACTTTTGCTCCTGTCGGTCGACATACAAGCGTTCGGATTCTACTCTGTGTCGCCGCCTGCCATAATCCACGACTTCGACAAATCGACATGTCAAATGCGTTTCTCTACGCGCCCGTCGACGCACTCATCCTGGTACAGTACCCGCATTCCTATACTACTAACCCACCGAGCGTATGTCGTCTCCGAAAATCGTTGTACGGTATTAAACAGGCACCACGGCTCTGGCAGCAGTACCTCCACTCATAGCTGATCACTGCTGGATTTCGTCGATTACCGCATGACCAGGGAATGTATCTTCTGACCGACGGCAGTAACTATATTTTACTCGTCGCCTACATCGACGACATTCTCTACGTCAGCACTACTGATTCGCTTGCCGATATCTTCATACTGAAACTATAGGAAAATCTACAGCTTACCGTTACCGAAACAGTTTCACAGTTTCTCGGTCTAAATATTACCAGTTCACCGACAACGATTCACCTCACTGCTTCGAAGTACGCAGCGACGCTCGCTGTCCGCTTCAATCTCACTCCTACTGCAGTCTCTACACCGTACCGCTCACTACCGACTGACCACAAACCGAACACTGCACTGTTAAATTCAACCGGTTTATAGACCTATCAACAGCAGTTCGGCTGTTTACTCTTCGTCGCTGTTACTTGTCGTCCAGATCTGGCCTACGTGGCTTGTCAGCTCGCTCAGTTCCTACGCCGTCCTGAAGAGGAGCACCACCTTGATCTTCTCCGCGCGCTTCAATATTTCGTCTCGACTCCTGACGTTGGTTTAGTCTACAACGTCATCGGTTGCAAAACACTATACCTACACGGTTTCGTCGACGCCGATCACGCTGCTGACTCTACTAATCGACGGTCGCGTACTGGATTCATCTACCGGCTTGAACCTGTCGGACCTATTTCTTGGAATTCGACGAAGCATGAGTTGATTGCTCTCTCCTCTGCTGAAGCTGAGTTCATCGCTGTCTGCACAGCAACACGTGAAGGACTTTACTTACAGCAACTATTGGAAGCAGCGAAGTTGACGACGACTACCCAGTTTACTTTGCAGTGTGACAACCAAAGTGCAATTCGCATCGCGCACCAGCTTGGTTTCGTCAACAAGACGAAACATATTTCTCTGCGTTACTTTTTCGTCAAGGATGAAGTCGAGAAGGGGAGAATACGATTGGTCTACTGTTCAACCAACGAAATGGCTGCCGATTTCCTCACGAAGAAGCTGACACGACAAAAGTTTTAGTACTGTAACAAGCTTTGCGGGATCTTCAAGAAGTGACACTATCGAATTTCCAGAAATGAAGGGGGGTGTTGTAATATAATTGATACTTAGCATTTCTGTAAGTCGATTAGGTGTAGATAGTGTCGAATCCTACTGTAGAACGTAAGTCCGTAGGATGACGTCAGCAAATAGCGCTCGTCATAGGACAGTCGTTTCAGTCACGCGAAAAGTCGCACCTCTTCATTATCGTTTAGAGCGCATAGCGCGATAGTGACGAACCGGTACATTAGCGAATAGGTACTTTCCTAGAGCTATAAATCTTTGTTGTGTCCTTTTTATTATTAACCTTGAGATTTCAACTTTGAGAACTTTGAGACTTCACTTCTTCATAAGCATATACTCAGGTTCATTCTTACAAGACTTCCGCTATCTTACTAGTCTACCATTCCAGTAAAGATCCTGGACCAACACTTGAGGATTTCCAAGTGTTCGTGTTTGCAGTTTTATACTTAGTCTTCTACAACATTGGACAAGTTATTTCAGTATGAGCATTTCTTCTTACAAAAACAAACAACTGAAGCAAAATACTATCTTAAAATATTACATTCTACTGCTCCGCAACCCTAAGACCAAGCCTGTCTTTATCAGGGTATTTTACCCTGATTCCCTGATTTCACATGTTATTTTTTTTGCCAACCCTTAATTTTCAGGGTTGGGTTTTTTTGAACCCTAACCTCTTCAGGGTTATATGTCTGTGAACACTTAAAAATTCAGGGTTTGCGTTATCCCAACACTGAGTTTTCAAGGAGTAACGCGTACGAACCCTGAATGCGACATCCATGCGGACCCTGAGTTTCCTCGAAATGGCCCCCTTTCGCGTGACGGGGCTCAGTCCATTGAACACGCCCAGCATGCGTCACGTGGGGAATCTGCACTCGGCAAGATTCCCGCCGTGTACACGCTGTATGTTGCCATTACAGCAACATTTGCAACCGTCAACTGGCATTCGTGACTCAGCACGCAGCAAACGATGACAGAATATGATGAGCGCGGCAATGTCAGCCTATGTATCACATCACCTCGCCAATCATCTCTGTGCAGACGATGCCAGCGCAGGTGTGTCTCGCAGTTGACGGTATCGCCATGGCGATACGGGAACCTTGATGGGTTATGCACCATCCATCAAAATCGAAAGATGAGGCCTCTTGGTCCTCTTCCCGTCTTCTTCACCAGCTCCTCCTCCAACCCAGTTTTTTTCATTTTTTCACGTCACAGCTACGAGATGCTCCAGTTTTCTGTCTCCTTTAGTTTCGTCGCGCCGATTTCTCATTTCCATCATATCCGCCGCTTCTAGCCATGGCGGATGTAGGAGACTCTGGTGAGTCTTCTACTGCCGATGATGGTTCTGGACTAGGTAGGGACCCCCCCGTGGAGGTCCGTAGATCCGCTCTAGACATCTTGCGGTCTCCCACCGCAGTCGTTACACCATCACAACCCGTATCTACTCCCGCCGCTCCCTATGTACCTCCGCCCGCTGTCGCCTCATCTAGCCGGGGCCCTTTGGTTCCAGACTGCGAGACAGCCACGACCGTGCGCTACACGGTCGAGTGTGCGTCGACGATTTCATCTGGGAAGAAAGCACGCGTCGGGAAGTACACCCAGAGCACGATAGTCCTCGGCGGGAAGCTACATCGACGGTCGCCGCCTCGCACGTCGCCTGAACCTCAGGCCCCTGGTATTCCAGAACCCGAGCCGCCGAATCTCTCAAAGAAGGAACTCATTGAGCAGAAGTATCTCATGGCTGAGCACAAGTATAAGACCAGCTGGCTTCCATTTTTCCCTTGGCTTCTGCTAACGAAAACGAAAGACGGTTACCCTGCTTTGAAGTGCAGTGTGTGCAAGGCTTTCCGCAAAGAGACAACACCGTACTCCAACAGCCGCGACGGGGCACGTGACCTGCAGACGCAAGCGATGCGGTTCCACGAACACACGACAGCCCACGAAGTAGCAGTCAAGCGTCAGATGGAGATCGCCGAAGACATCGCCAGCACCCAGAGGCGCATGGAGAATTACGCGAGGATTGACATCGAGGGGAAGCGCGTCATGAGGCTCCTACGCTGCGTCGACTTCTTGTGCAAGTGTGATGCACCCATCAGCATGTACCCGAGGCTACTCCGCTTCATGGCCGAGCAGGAGACACCGGACATTCCGCTGCAGTCCTACGGAGTCTACCTGACACGGTAATGCACTTATTCGAAGTACACCATGTCCTTCATTTTTCAAAAATATCTAACCAACACCTTGTTGTCACTTCTGGTACTACAGGTATGGCTTCTGTCAGCTCGTCAGCAGCCTGGCAACTTACCTGCATCGCCGACAAATGCACTACATTCTTGCCTCACCCTACCTCGGCATCAGCTGCGACGAGAGCACTGACCATACTCGCGGCAAACATCTTATTGTTTA
This sequence comes from Closterium sp. NIES-67, assembly GCA_027943415.1. Taxonomy (NCBI): domain Eukaryota; kingdom Viridiplantae; phylum Streptophyta; class Zygnematophyceae; order Desmidiales; family Closteriaceae; genus Closterium; species Closterium sp. NIES-67. Next base: position 98,510 of record BQMB01001203.1, on the reverse strand, counting down.
TCTTACCTTCTTGCGTGCGCATCGTGTTGTCACAGAGTTTTTGCTCTCTTGACCGTCGAAAAGTGCGATGCCGCGTCTCTCCTCGCGGTTCTTCTAGCTCACTTGCGAGCAACTGGCATCGACCTCTCTCGAATCACCGGCATGAGCACCGACGGCGCCTCTGTCATGGTCGGCCGAGACAATGGTCTCGTCGCCCGACTTCGCGAGCACATCCCCCACCTCGTCTCGTCGCACTGCATCGCCCACAGGTTAAACCTAGCGTCATTTCAGTCGCTTATGGTTCCTACAACTGCTTGTCTAAAATTCTTTCGTGTGCACCATGCAGGGAAGCCTTGGCGGTGAAGGACGCAGACAACCCCTTTCTGTCCGATGACGAGGCAGAAGACGAAGTGAACATGGATGGCCCAGAATTTTAGTCAAGTGTAGCTAGTGTCGTGGAATATTGTGAAGTCTAGACTAGATAGAGGACTTGTAGACTGGCGTGGCGTAGTGGTGCTTTTACTTAACTAGTAGCTGTACATTCCTAGTTGATTTTTTCCAAGTGCAATTCAACCCTGATTGTTGCTAGCCAACCCTGGAGGTTTCAGGGTTGTAAGTTCCAGAACACTGAGAAATCAGGGAAGTCAAAATTCCAACACTAGGCCCTCAGGGTAAAAAAATTTCCACATTCGACAGCTCAGGGTGCTTTTTTTAAAAACGTCAGCCCTGCCTAAGACGACCTCGTCGCCTCTTGTTTTTTTTCCCACCTAATTATTCCCCTTCTCGCGTTTCCGGTTCTTGCGAACGCGCACTGTAGGCGGGATGGGATCGGTGTGTCGTCAACCCCCAACCCCTGCGAGGTGCAAGTGTTCGCCGGTGTATTATACTGTTTGCGAGAGCCCGTCCTTTCGCATGGGGCCCGCGAGGTTTTCTGCGAGGTTGCGACCCTCACATTTTTGCGAACCCCCTTCAAGGTTTAAAAACCTTTGAACCTCGAAGTTATTGTATACTTTCACTTTAAGGGCAAAACAAGATGAGAATTGATGGAGATGTATTATCAAACAATATATTCACCAGCGACAAGTGACAAAATCGGCTAATACTTCGTTATAGCATTGCGCTTTTTTTCCAACGAACTGGATTGTTGTGCTGGGAGTGTCGTTTTTAAGTAGACACGTGGCTGGTAGCCCGATTGGGCACTCGAGCACCCACAAAACTCTCCCACATTCCTCGGAGTTTTGCCTCGCCTTTTTCAGGTCTAGGGACAACCCTGGATTTTACTCGCACAGTGCTGGACATTTTACTTGGGGTGTAAGGAAAGGGCTGTTCCAATCTTGTCTGAGGTGGGTTCTCGTTGATTTGGCATAGGTCCAAAAACCGCAAACCAGAACTGGCAAGTGGAAACTAATAAATGCAGTTCACTTTGGGGGACATTTTTCGAGTAGCCTTCGATATGTCTAACGTCAGGAAAGATTGCCCTCCTTACCACTTTCTCCTGCCAACCAGCTTTTCGGGTGCCAGCGTGGCAGCAGCGGGCCAGAACCCAGAATCGGCATGCTGCCCGAATTCCCTCCCACTTTTGCTCAGGGCAAACGGAACTCTCCCTGTGTCACTCAATGATTGGTGGAGCGATCAGTCGCTGGTTCCAGTTCCCAGACCAGACCAGTCACTGGGACAGAAAACAGAAGAACCCATTCACACTCCTCAGGCGCCTGTGAGCGAGAATGTGCTTTTGCTGCCGTCAACGTTTACGTCCGATACCGTGGATTCTCCGCATGCGTCTTGGAGTTGCATGGTGTACGTGGGATGGCATGATGAGACATGACGTGACGAGGGGCATTCCATGTTGGCGCCCTGCTCTTGCGCATTCGTCAACCCTCATCACCTCCCTTGGCCTTGTCTCTCTGCCTGCTCCCCTCTTGCCTTTCGTTTGTCACCACCACCGTTCCTCCAAACCAAGGAATTCCCTGTTTTTGCTGCTAACGATAAACCATCACGGACCAACACGCACGCAACCTTGAGCAAACTCCACGCCTCGCAGACACTGAAGTACAGCGATTAGGTATTACGCCACGGTTTCCTTGTGCTATTGTGATCAGCAGTCGAACGGCAAGTCTACCGAACCCTCTCTCACGTGAACTTGTCCTAGCAATCACTTGTGGCTTTGATCCGCGAGTCCCCGATTCGCTCGCTGTCCAGCAGGCGTAATCATGCACGCAGCAGAACGCGAACCAGGCCCTTTCCATCCAAAACCCACGTTAGAACCAGTACCTAAAGCCATACCCTGGACGGACGACGCCGGGAATCCTCCTGGTAACGATTGCATCCATCCTCCTTACTCAGCCTCGCCTTCCTCTCCTCCCCGTCCTGCTCCTCCAACACTTCCTCCCTTAGCTTCTCATTCGCCGTCTACCCATCCCCGGCCGCTGCAGCTCTCCCCGTCGAAGCAGCAGCACCCTTCTCCAGGCCTGCAGGCGTCGGCTGTTCAGCAGACCTCTCCGCTACCGCAGATGCATCTTACGCAACGGATATCGCCAGTGGCCGAGCCCCAGCCGCAGCCGCTGCCACTGGCACAGACGCAGCAACAGCCGCAGACGCATGCGCAAGCGCAACCATCGCAGCACCGATCGCCCCAGAAGGCCGCCGCTAAGGCTGCGGAATGTCAAGCTGTTCACACGGAGGATCATTTTGCTGCGCAACCCGCGGGTACTGCCAAGCGCCAGCTGCTGCCGCAACAGCAGCAATCGCCGCCGATCGTCACTCCAATCGTGCCGCCTTCCCATCACATGATGCCGCCGCCGCCGTCTTCTCTGCAGCACCGCCCGCCCCTGCCTCACCATCTCCCCCCTCTCCCCCTCCCCCAATGGCGCTCCGGACCCGTTGGCGGCAAGCCCGTGCCCTCCTCCTCTCTCTGGCCGCCTACCGGCTCCTTCCCTCACCCCTCTATCTCTAGAGATTACATCCACTCTGCACAGCCGTTACCTCACAGCTACCCTCCTACAGACTGGGTCGCTGGCGGGGGCAACGATACCATAGATCGCGGGGGCGGGGGAATTGGCGGAGGCGGGGGAGTCGGCGGAGGCGGGCGCAGGTACAAGCGGCGGTCGTCGCGGCAGTCAGGCCCGCCTGTTCCGCACCCGCTCGGGTTGGACTACGGAGGCGGCCCCCCGCGCGGGTCCCGGATGCGGCGGCCGGACAAGCAAGCGCAGGGGCCAGCGCAGGGGCAAGCGCAGTCGCAGGCGCGTCTGCCACGTCAGCCGCGCCAGCCGGCGCAGCTCCGGCAGCAGCAGCAGCACAAGAAGATCTGGAAGCGCCGGCGGGCTCCGGGGCCGGGCTTTGCTTCCGCCGCTGCCGTCTCCCGGAGACGCGGAGGGGATGTTGGAGGACGGCGAGTTTCGGCCGCCGCGCCTGCAGGAGCTGAAGCAGCGCAACCGCGTCGGAACGCGGAGGTTCTTCTCTAAGTTCCGCCGCCGGTACCCGCCGTCTTCCCAACAACAGCAACAGCAGCAACAACAGCAGCAGCAGCAGCAGTCGCAGTCGCAACATGGTTCGAAGATGCTTCCCTCCCCCAACGCCCCTCTGTCCATGCCCAGCGCTCCGCGCAACACAACGTCCTTCATCATGCAGGCGCGCGGAGGCGCAGGCCCGCTGACCCCCGCAGGCGCTGGCGCAAGCGGAGTTGGCGCCGGCGCGTCCCCCTCCCCCGCCACAACCCCGCGGCTGCTCCCCACCCCCCTGGCGTCTTCTTCCCCCGCGCCGTGGGGAGTGGGTCTGTCGGGGAGCCAGGATGGGGCGGGCGAAGGCGACATCCGCGAGTTTAGAGTCAACCCGTACGGTTCTATGAACGGGGTGATTAGACTAAGGACGCCCGACGGAGAGGACGACGATGACGGCGCCGGCATGTTTGGCGGCGGCGGCGGCGGTATGGGCGGTATGGGCGGAGCTGGTGGATTTTTCCGTGCTGGTGGCGGCGCGGATGGCGGGGATGATTCGGAGGGGAGCGCGGGGACGGTGGAGAAAGGGCCGTCTCGATCGACGGGCGGCTCGGGGGAGTCGGAGGAGCAGGAGAACACGTCGACGAGCGAGAGCAACGGCGGCGCCGCGGCGGACGGCGAGGGCAGCAGCGGCGGCGGCGGAAGCGGCGGGAATGGCGCCGCTGGCGGCGGCGCAGGCAACGGCGGCGGAAGAGGAGGGGAAGGAGGGCGGGAAACAGCAGCTGGGGGGGCGGGCGCAGCAGTCACAGTCAATGGGGCCGGGGCGGGGGAGGGAGGGGAGCGGAGGGTTGATGTAGGGCTGCAGCGATTCCAGATGCTGTACACGGGGGATACCGCGGGAGCCAATGGGATCATGCCACATCATCCGGTGATGGGCATGGCGGTGCGCGGCTCCAGCGGGGACTCGTTTCTGCGCGCGCGGATAGACGAGCAGGAGACGCAGCTAGCGCAGCTGGAGGAAGAGAACCTGACGCTGAGAGAGGTACGCTGTTGTGGCAGGGATGGCAGGGATGGCAGGGATGGCAGGGATGGCAGGGATGGCAGGGATGGCAGGGATGGTAGGTAGAGTAATGTGAACGTTGGGATCGAGAGAGAGAAGGGAGAGTGAGAGATGGGTTTGTGGAGTTCGTTTGGGGGGTGGGGTATGTGGAGCAGCGGGTGAGGTTTTAGTGATGATGGTTGCGGAGAGAGTTGGTAGTTTTGACAATGCCTTTTGTGTCGCTTTTCTCGTCTCGCCCCCCCACACCACCATGTACCTGTTTTTGTGCCCCTTTCTGCCTCGATTTGTGCTCTACACGCGTCGCAAGCTCACTGCTGCTGCGCATCTCAATCCGCCAAGTGCACCTTCTAACTCTCCTCTTCCTTACTTCCTCTCCTTCCTCGCCCCCCCCCCCCCACCCCTCTCCCCGTCTCCCTCCCACCTCCCCGGTCCCCTCCTACATCCCTTGTTTCCTTGTGCTGTCCGTGTCTCTCTCTACCTGTGAGCAGCGGCTGTACGTGGCAGAGCAGGAGGTGAAGGAGCTGCGGCGGCGGCTGGGCGAGGGGTCGGACGAGATGGTGGAGATGGGCGGCGACAACAGCGACGATGAAGCCTCCTGCGCTGCTGCGGCTGCACACCATGCCCCCGAGTGATGTCTCGTGTCATGTGGACATGTGATCCCATGACGGATCCACGAGGGAGATCCCTCATTTCTTCCTCCGCCTCCTCCGCCTCTCTCCGCCGCCTCCTCCTCCTCCTCCTCCTCCTCCTCCTCCTCCTCCTCCTCCTCCTCCTCCTCCTCCTCCTCCTCCTCCTCCTCCTCCTCCTCCTCCTCCTCCTCCTCCTCATTGTCTACCCTTCAGTTGGCGCAGTTTTTCCACCCGATCTCCCTCTCTCCCGCATTCTACTTGATGCTGAGCTTCTGCTCCAAGCCCCTGTCGTTTGCAGCGTGCTGTTTTGGATGTGGTGGGGGGCGTGGTAGGGGGCATGGTGGGCACACAGGGCTGGTGCATGCTCCCCACCAGTAGTACTTGACAAGCTGAGGTTCAAAGCTAGTTGAGGGTGAGCAAGGTGCGATGGAGCCGTGATTCATAGGAGGCTGGAATGAGAAGGAATGGGGGGGGATGAGAAGGCCAGGGGCCATGAGGTGGCTGGGTGGGGTGGGTCGAGAGTGACTAGAGGGTGCATGGTGGGGGGGGGGGTGGTGAGGGTTGTGGAGGGAGTCGAGGCGTGGGGGGTGCAAGGGAAGTGTAGATGGGCTTGGACGATTAAGGTTTGGGAGTGGGTATGGGAGTGACGGTGGTCTTGCACAGCTGGGGCTCGGGCAGAGGTTGTGGGTGGTGGGCCGAAGCAGCGGTCACTCACGCAGCACCAGCAGCAGGGGCAATGGCGGCAGCAGCAGCAGCAGCAGGGGCGGCAGTAGCAGCTGCACCTGGGCCGGTTGCGGCTGGCAGCATCACAAGGCCTCACTCTCATGGTGTGCACGCTCTGTAGCGCGTGTGCCCAAGGGAACACTTCCTTGGGACGTTCCATTGCCCCGTTTTTTCTCCTCTTCTTCTTTTCCTCTCTTTTCCCCCCCACGTGCCCGCATGCATCCATGCTCCGAGCTCATGGTGCATCGCCCGTGACTTATCCGTTCCACACTACACTGTGTACATTGTGACCACAGGGCCTGCCTCTGTGACACAGGGCTCCGGCCTTGGGCTTACCATACCAGCCGCTGTGCCTCGGGCTGTGGCTCTGGCTCTGACTCTGGCTATGGGTGTCATTGCTTCCGTTGGCTTTGGCTGTCAGTGTCCAAGAGACAGGGGCAGCTGGTGAGCCCTTCTTTCTCTCCTTCCATTCCCCTTCTCCTTTCCTCTCCCTTCCTCTCCCTCTCCCCTTTTTGTTCTGCGCCCCTGTTCACTCCCCCTCTTGTCCCCCCCACGGAACGCTATATGGCTACCTATGCATAGCACATGTCATGCATGGCTGCACGCTCTCTCGGCTCAATTACAGTGATGATGGCTGGCTGTTGATGCCTCAGTGCCTCGGTGCCTCCATGCTGCTATTGCCAACTGGCCCTGTGCAGGCAGCAGCAGACTCGTGCACTCACTCGGTGCACTCGGTGCCCTCGGTGCAGTAGTACCTTCATCTGTATCTGTCACTCTGGATCTAGCTTTAGGGTAGGATATGACGCTTTCTACCGTAGTAGGTAGCTACCTACCTTTTGATAGTCAGGTGGTCACACCTGTTACTCTCTGTTCTATGACCCACAGGGAGCAGCCCTCTGCTGAGGAGATGGTCGTATTTGGGGCTTGTTATCATTGGAATACGTTGTTGACTTGACAGCCATCCACGGTAGATGGCTGTACTGTTAAACATACCGTAAACGCCCGGATATATGACCCTAGGGACTTTTTTAGTATACTACCTAAAAAGGGGGGTGAGTCTTGTAAGGAAACCTGAAAATAGATTACCCAGGTGTTTTATCATACACATATAGAATTCAAATTTCTTCATGTAGTTTTGTTACTCGTTTACATTCCTGACTCATTGTCGAGTACTCACGCCCAATCTCGCTCTTTAGTGCGCAAAAATCAAGCTGTCGCGACAAGTGAGCATTTGATATGGCGGGAAAACCCTTGGGAAACAGATTGATAGCGATCCGGTTTGTCACAGTATCGATTGACGATCTGGATTTTGTCTCCAGATTCAACATTGTGTGGGAAACTGTTGACTTAGTCTCGATTACACGCTTCTGGGAGCGTTCAAGCCCTCGCCCCTCAGTGTTTTCTGGTTTCCACTTCGCGCTACTGTTTCCCTGCTGCCCCCTTTCTATTTCCTTCTTGCTCGCTTTCCGCCGTACTTTACATTTGCTGTGGAAATCACGGGGAAAAAAATACGAAGAGGGTCTTAAGCAGGCTACACTGAAAAGGGGAGGGTCTTGTTAGTCGATTACCATAATAAAGGACCTACCCGCCAGAAACACCCTATGGGTCCTCAATAAAACCGGGTCTTATATCCGGGCGTTTACGGTATATGTATATGTTATTATAGGCTAGATAGCTGCGTGCTCTTAGAGAGTACAATCCCTCGGCACAAAACCACTCAGTAACTCACATTCTAGTTCAATTCGTAACTATGAGTGAGATGGTATCATGTTAGGTTAGGTTCTCCCCGCCCACCCGCGCTTCCGCCCTAGTCCTAGCCCTAGCCCTAGCCCTAGACCTAGCCGCCCGTCGCTAGCCGCCCGTTGCTAGCCGCCCATCGCTAGCCGCCCATCGCTAGCCGCCCGTCGCTAGCCGCCCATCGCTAGCCGCCCGTTCCTAGCAGCCCGTCGCTAGCCGCATCTGCAAGCCGCTCGCCGCTGGCCGCCCTTCGCCTCGTGCCGCCCGTAGCCGCCAGCTGCCTGTAGTCGCCAGCCGCCCGTCGCCGTCAGCCGCCTGTAGCCGCCAGCCGCCCGTCGCCGTCAGCCGCCCGTAGCCCCGCACCTGTCGGCCCTAGCTCGCCGGCCCCTGCTCGCCCACTGGCCCCGCGCTCGCCCAATGGCTTCGCGCTCGCCCACTGGCCCCGCGCTCGCCCGCTGGCCCCGCTGCTCGCCGGCCCTAGCTCGCCGGCCCTAGCTTGCCAGCCCCTTACTCGCCAGCCCTTAGCTCGCTGGCCCCGCGCTCGCCGACCCCACGCACGCCGGCCCCACGCTCGCCGGCCCCTAGCTTGCCGGCCCCTCGCTCGCCGGCCCCTAGCTCGCCGGCCCCCTGCTCGCCGACACCCCTCGTACCGGCCCCGTGCTCACGTCGGCCCCAGCTCCGCCGGTCCCAGCTCCGCTGGACCTAGCCCGCACCGGCCCTAGCTCCCGCCGAGCCTCGCCGCCGTGCCGCCGTGCCGCCGAATCGCCGTGCCGCATAGTTGCCGTGTCGCTGAGCCGCCGAGCCGCTCAGCCGCCCTGACCCGCCGGCCTTGGCTCCCCTCTAAGCCGGCACTCCCACCAGCTGTCTCCACCGCTCTAAAAACCGCACTCCACTCCTCTCCACCGCTCTCCACCGCTCTCCACCACCCTCTCCGCCGCTCTCCTCCCCCCTCCCGCGGCAGTCAGCTCCTGCAGCCGTGGTGATGGCGGACTTTGTGCTCCGCTTGGACGCGGAGGGTCGGGCGTTTGATTTTGAGGCGTGGCTCGTCGACCTATGCCGCCAGCTGACAGGTCAACGCCAGGACAGCTATTCCATGGCCGTCCATTTCGACGGTAAGCTCCCCTGCCCAGACGCGCCTGCTGCCCTCCCTGACGCCCCCACGTCTACTGAGTGTGAGGCCTTTGTCGCGGCAGAGCTTGCTCACGCTGTCTTTGTATCGCGCGACGCAGTCGCACAACTTGTTATTACTCATGCCCTCCCCCTGTCTGAGCATCCCCCCTTTACCGCTGTAGCAAATGGAAAGGAATACTTGGATGCAGTCATTGCGCGCTATTCCACTCCCTCCTCCGCATTTGCCGGCCGTTTGATCCTCCCCATGCTATTCCATGATCTTGCTTCCTTCCCCACTAACGCTGACCTTGCTACTCATCTACGCGCACTTGAGACTAGCTACCGCGCTGCTAGCACTAGGGCACAGCTCATTGTATTCCCGTCGCCGCTTTGCGCTACACTTTACCTCATTGGTAGACGCCTCCTTGACCACCTTGCCACAGCCCGCGACCACTTCCTTAGTCAGCACCCAGGTGATTTCACCCTTACCGCCTTTGTCACCGCCCTATCTGCGATAGAGACCCGCCAGCGCACCATTGCTCAGTCTAACGGCACTTCGGCGGTCCCCATCTTCCAGGGCTGTGCTCCCTCCCAGTGCACTTACTCTGACGTTTCTGCCACTGTCGATTAGACAGCCCGTGCTGCTGAGACCGCCGCCGCGGCCTCAGCACAGCCGCGTCAGGGTAAGGGTCGCCGCCCCAAGGGGGGGCATGGCGGAGGGAAGGGTGGCGGGGGTGGTGGGGTTGGCGGAGGTGGTGGAGGTGGTGGCAGGGACGCTGGTGCAAACAAGGGGACCGGGGCTGATGCCCCAGAGCAGCTGAATCAGCAGCAACAGCAGCCGTGGGGACCCCCGTCGCCGTGCTGGCCTGGCGGCGCTGGTGGTGGTGGTCGTGGTGGTTGGCCGCGCAGCTCGGTGTCGGGTGGCGGCTTCAGTGCGGCCCCGGCCGCGGCACCGTCTGCGACCGTCCTGGTCACACCGCCGCCCGCAGCTACTGCCGCCTCGACACCCTCTTCCGTTTCTGCTTTGGCCCCGTGTCGGACCCCACCGACTAGTACAGCTTGGTGCGTCGCCGTGTGCCTGTCTTTGAGCTGGATATGGGTCAGATTAGGTCTGCTATATAGGTCATGTATGCAGATGACTCTAGTGTGATTGGACCTCATTACTCGGTGTTTCCTAGTGTAGGTGTGTTCACTGTGTGTAGCCTACTTTCCCCTACTACTTTAGGCATAGGACCACCTGCCTTGTTTAGCCTCGGCTCCACTCTAGCTCCTCCGCCCGCGGCCGCTACCACCGCGCTCACTTCACGCTAGACTCTGGTGCGTCCGCCTTCTTCTTTCACGACCACACTGCGCTCACGCCGTTTGCCGCCCCTGCCGTTGTAGTGCTTGCTGACCCCTCCTCACGTACAGTAGTTGCACGTAGCTCCACTACCCTTCCCTGTCCGGCAGTTCCCTCGGGCTCTCTTACAGGCTTGCAAATCCCCTCGTTCTCCAGGACCTCGGTGTCACCACTACGTTTCCTGGACACGAGCGGTACGACTCTGTACCGAGGCCGCCACTGGTGCCCCTCTCACCACGTTCCCCCGGAACCCGGTGTCTGGCCTGTTCACCCTGGACACCTCGTCCCCCTCAGTGGGAGCGTCCCCCTAAGTGGTCGTGCCCTCTTAGGTTGCTGCGGCTTGCTCGTGTCGATCGCTCACTCACCCGTCGTATCTGTGGCACCGCCGCCTAGGTCACCCCGCACTCCTGCGTATGCGTTACATGTCCCAGTGCGATCTTGTCTTAAGTCTCCCTAGTCGCTCCCTGCCCTCCCTCCCTCCCCCACGCCGCCTTGCACACCCTTCATCGAGGGCCTTCTGCGCTGTGCTCCTCATTCCTCCTCGTTGCCCCCCACCACTGCGCCACTCTAGACTCTACACTTGGACATTTGGGGCCCAGCCCCCGTCCCTGAGCGCTACTTTCTAGTGCTCGTCAACGAATATAAGCGCTACACCACGATGTTTCCCCTAGAGCGCAAGACCGACGTGCCTGGCGTTCTCATCCCGTCGGTCGTAGCTGCGCGAGTCCATCGCGACCTTCCAGTGCTTCATCTCCACTCCAACCGCGACGGCGAATTCGCCTCCGGTCGGCTTGGCCAGTTCTGTTATGCGGAGGGCATCACCCAGTCGTACACCCGGCCGGACTCCCCGCACCAGAATGGGGTCGCTGATTGTTGCATCGGTTTGGTCATGGAAGTGGCTCGTACCTCCATGATCCATGCAGGTACATCCCATTTTCTGTAGTCCTTCACTGTTCGCTACGCCGCTCACCAGCTTAACATGTGGCCGCACTCCCAGCGGCCGCAGGTTTCGCCGACCCTTCTCTGGACCGGGTCCCCAAGTGACGCGTCAGCGTTCCACGTCTGGGGCTGCCTCGCTCACGTTTGTGCCTCCGGCACGGACAAGCTCAGTGCCTGCACTGTCCCTTGTGTCTTCGTTGGGTTTCCCCTTGACGCGTCTGACAGGTACTTTTACCACCCGATGTCTCACCGTTTCTTTCACTCTCGCGACGTCACTTTTGACGAGTCTGTCTCCTTCTACATCCCCTTTTCCCACCGAGGTCTCCCAATTTCCCTGCCCCTGTTCCTGGTCCCCACTCCCCCGGTAGCACCTGCTCCCCTCCCTCCCCGTCTTGCCCCGTCTGGTGTGTTTCACGTCACTCCCCTCTCGTCGGTCGTCCCGGTGGAGGAGTCGGCAGACTCTGGGGGCCCTGCGGCTCCGAAATTGCCACTTGTCTCTTCCGTGGTGTCTTCTCCTCTGCCGCCGCAGCCACAGTCGCCGTCGCCGCCGCAGTAGTAGTCACCATCGCTACTGCAGCAGCCGCCGCCGTCGCCGCCGCCGCGGTAGCAGCCGCCACCGCCGCACTTACGGGGCAGCGATCAGTCGCTGGTTCCAGTTCCCAGACCAGACCAGTCACTGGGACAGAAAACAGAAGAACCCATTCACACTCCGCAGGCGCCTGTGAGCGAGAATGTGCTTTTGCTGCCGTCAACGTTTACGTCCGATACCGTGGATTCTCCGCATGCGTCTTGGAGTTGCATGGTGTACGCGGGATGGCATGATGAGACATGACGTGACGAGGGGCATTCCATGTTGGCGCCCTGCTCTTGCGCATTCGTCAACCCTCATCACCTCCCTTGGCCTTGTCTCTCTGCCTGCTCCCCTCTTGCCTTTCGTTTGTCACCACCACCGTTCCTCCAAACCAAGGAATTCCCTGTTTTTGCTGCTAACGATAAACCATCACGGACCAACACGCACGCAACCTTGAGCAAACTCCACGCCTCGCAGACACTGAAGTACAGCGATTAGGTATTACGCCACGGTTTCCTTGTGCTATTGTGATCAGCAGTCGAACGGCAAGTCTACCGAGCCCTCTCTCACGTGAACTTGTCCTAGCAATCACTTGTGGCTTTGATCCGCGAGTCCCCGATTCGCTCGCTGTCCAGCAGGCGTAATCATGCACGCAGCAGAACGCGAACCAGGCCCTTTCCATCCAAAACCCACGTTAGAACCAGTACCTATAGCCATACCCTGGACGGACGACGCCGGGAATCCTCCTGGTAACGATTGCATCCATCCTCCTTACTCAGCCTCGCCTTCCTCTCCTCCCCGTCCTGCTCCTCCAACACTTCCTCCCTTAGCTTCTCATTCGCCGTCTACCCATCCCCGGCCGCTGCAGCTCTCCCCGTCGAAGCAGCAGCACCCTTCTCCAGGCCTGCAGGCGTCGGCTGTTCAGCAGACCTCTCCGCTACCGCAGATGCATCTTACGCAACGGATATCGCCAGTGGCCGAGCCCCAGCCGCAGCCGCTGCCACTGGCACAGACGCAGCAACAGCCGCAGACGCATGCGCAAGCGCAACCATCGCAGCACCGATCGCCCCAGCGACTGATCGCTGCCCTCGCACTTACGCTAAGGCGACCTCGGGACCCTGGGCCTCTAAGTGGATAGTTGTCATGGACCCAGAGATGGCATCTTTGAGATCCACCGGCCCTATGTCGACGCAGTTACCCAACCCGGGGTGAACGTAGTTGATAGCCGGTGGATCTTAAAGGTGAAGCACCCTCCTAGTGAGCCGTCGGTGTTCAAGGCACGCTACGTTGCTAGAGGCTTCGGTCAGCACGAGGGTGTTGACTTCTTTCAGACCTTCGCCCCGACCCCGAAGATGACCACTCTTTGGGCGCTGCTATACGTAGCAGCACTATGTGACTACAAGCTGCACTCCCTCGACTTCTCTACAACGTTTCTTCAGGGCAGTCTGCACGAGCAGGTCTACCTGCGCCGCCCGCCAGGCTTCACCGGCACCTTCACCCCTCACACCCAGTGGCTCCTCCGGCGCCCGGTTTATGGCCTACGACAGGCATTCCGTGAGTGGCACGACACACTGCATGCTACGTTAGCTGACCTGCACTTCGTCCCGTCCTCTGCAGACCTTCACTCTTTGTTCGTTCAGGCAAGACCCCGTTCTACATCCTTGTCTACGTAGACGATGTGGTCTTCGCTACTGCAAACAGCGACGCGCTGCCCTCCGTGAAGGCTGAGCTGATGAGGAGATACAATTGCATTGACCTAGGAGAGCTGCGCCGCTACCCTAGCCTGCACATCTCCAGGGACAGAGCATCGTGCACCATCACTCTTATACAGTCACACTTGGTGCGCCAGGTCCTTCAGAGGTTTGATCTTCTGTTCTCCTCTGCACAACCCACACCTATGTCAATAGATCAAAGGCTCTCGACTCAAATCCCTGAGGAGTCAGTAGAGCCTAGTGGTCCATACACAGAGGTAATTGGCTGCCTTATGTACCTGATGACTTGCCCTCGTCCAAATCTCGCATACCCTCTCAGCATCCTGGCTCGCTTTGTGGCCACAGGCAGACACCAACCACAGCACAAGTCGGCCGCTAAGAGGGTTTTGCGTTATGTAGCAAGTACATCGGGCATGGGGCTAGTGCTAGGAGGACGCATGCCATTAGTCCTTACAAGGAACATAGACGCTTCGTGGGCAGATAACGCTGAGACGCTCAGGTCCTCCTAGGGTTACTGCTTTAGCCTTCGTGCATGTGCCATCTCATGGAGGTCCACCGGTTCTTCGTCTGCTGCACAGTCAAGTTGTGAGGCTGAGATCTACGCCGGTGCTATTGCGGCATAGGAGCTCCGCTGGCTGACTTTCTTGCTCACTGACTTAGGTGAGCGGCCTAGCTCTGCCCCGGTCCTGTACGCTGACAACAAGGCCATGATTCTCCTGAATCAGGAGCCTCGGCTAAAGGGCAGAGCGAAGCACATCCAGCTGCGGTACTTCCTCCTGCGCGAGCAACAGCAGCACCACCAGGCCCACGTAGTACACTTGGCCTCCGGTGCCAACATAGCTGGTATCTTTACTAAGGCGCTTGCGCTTAAAGTTCATCAGCGACACTGTGTACTGCTTGGTCTAGTTCCTGTAGCTTCTCACTTGCTAGGACCCTGATTGTGTACTTCTGCCTATATCATCTTGACTGGCCTTGTGGCTCTTGTTCCAGTGGCTGGACTAGTAGTGCCGCTCTGTGTTACTCTTGTTTAGTTTGTACTCTTGCTGACTGGTCTTCAAACCCTTGCCTCAGAGGTTGGACTAGTAGTGCCACCTTGAGCTGTGTGTATCTTGCCAGGCACTGCCCCTGATCTAGCCTAGTAGGTGTGTCAAACATATATGTATATGCTATTATAGGCTAGATAGGTGCGTGCTCTTAGAGAGTACAACCCCTCAGCACAAAACCACCCTGTATCTCACGTTCTAGTTCAATTTGTTACTCTGAGATGTACTACTATGAGGCATTGCTGCCTTCCAGTAGTAGCATTCTTGCAAAACTGCTAACTTGTTGCGGCAGGTGTTCCAAAATATCGTTTCAGTGATGTGGTACATACATACTACTTTTGAGGTGCCTCAAAGTAGAATAGTGTCAGTCATACATCATACTGTAGTTATCGGGCCTATCAACCAAGTCCAATCATCAGTCATCATGCATGACCTTCCATTCCATCCATCCTACTAGTATGTCAACTCTGGTAGTACCGTGTGGGGAATGCAGCTGTTCTGCATGCTCATTTCTGCTGGGCTGCGTGCCTGATTACAAAGGGGTGGAATGAGGTGATTGTTAACATTTCTCCTGGCTAACATGATAAATTGATAATACAAATGGCATCGTTCTCATTCCACTGCATCAAGTACAAAGAGTTCCCAATATATGCATATATCAACCTAAATTACTGCACTATGTAGGATATGTTTATGCGGAACATGATCTATCGAAGCGATGCATGTTGTTGTGGGAGCAGGATGGGTGGGCAGGAATCGAACTTGAGCTGTGAAAAAAATGAAAAACGTGGGTGGAGGAAGAATAACCCCCAACCCCATTATATAGTTGGAGAAGGGCAGATAGCGCGCTTCGGCGATGCCGAAGATTGCGTTACAAGCAGCTTCGCATTCACAATACGCAATTTTGAAAGTGTGAACACTTTAAAGTTTTACATATTGAGAAAGCTTGCTACTTGTAGTGTAAATGCCATCGTTCTCTTTCCACTGGGTTGACTTGAGACATGGACAGAGATGGTTGTCGGTGGTGCGCAAGAGCTCGAGAATGTTGTGCAGGGGATGGTGCCGACCCGAGGGCATGTATGTCACGGGAAGCCGCAACCAGTTGGTCGATGGCGGGTGTGATGTACATTTCTTTGGCCGTGTCATTGCGCCATCGGTCAAGACGTTTGAAGAGCCAGTCCAGTATGCCTCCGTGGGCAGCAACAGTCGCAGCGCCTTTACAAAAGGTGTGGGTGCCGAGGTGATACTGAACACGTGGATTAAGGGTCCGGGGGTGGGTCCATAGCCTGCCAATCGGATGAAGCGTTTGGTGCATCAGACAGGGCAGAGGGGTCCTGGGACGGCAGCAACTGGAACCTATGAGCCCTGACCTGCCTGATCCGTTTTGGAGCGCGAGATGAGCAGCCACATTACGTCATCCTCAAACTGGACATCCTCCCTGTTGATGGTGTCGGAGAACCACCGGTTCTGCTTGGCCTTAACCTTCACACCCTTCTCCCACGACACTATCTCTCTTGCTGCACCCTCCACGCTCTTCCCCACAGATCCGCCTGCTTTATGAGTTACCCATTTGAGAAAGCCCACAACATCTAGCTAGGCTCCTACGTCGAACCAACCAGATGCATGCTTCACAACAGTCACTCGCGCTCATACGGCACTCGTTTGGGTAAACAAGTACTTTTTTTCGAGAAGCAAGAAACAAACAATCGAGCTGAGCTCTCCTAGGCTAAGGCTGCTGCTATGCACATCTGTGTCTCAGCCTAAGGTTGAGACACAGCCTAGGGCTGCTGCACGTACGACACGCTCTTGCTCCTGCTGCAACTATGCCTCGGGCAAACCCGCAGAAGTTGGCGCTGGCATAGGAGGTTTATATTGCAGCTGCCACCTCAACTGCATGCGGCGTAAATGCATAAGACGCAGTCGACGCTGCCGTGTGGAAGGTCCCACGATCCTAGCTGTTTGCGTCAGCAACCAATGAGATTTACGTGGGGAATAGCCACATTCATGTTGGTGGACAATGGCATTCTGCCAAGAAGATTGCTGGTGTCCCATGAGGACTCTATGGACCTGGCCGGACGAGCATTGAGAAAAAATATTATTGGCCTGGGAATAACAATACCAAAAGATTTTCATATATGCTCATTTGAGCAGCACATTGAGTGGAAATGCAACAAAAGGAACATAACGGGCATTGTTTGGGACTTGCCAAATGCAATATTGGGAATGACCACCTTGGTGTTGATGGACAATGGCTTTCAGCCAATAAGATAGTTGGTGGCCCGTGAGGATTTTTTTTATCTGGCCGGACGAGCATTGAGAAAGAAAAAAAGAAAGAAAAACAAACAAACCATAAAAAAATTTGTCGCATTGGCCTTAGGAAGGGATATCAATCCCAAATACTTGTTGAAAGGAGCTAAGAAGCTAGCTAGGCATGAGAATGGTGAGAGGTTTTAGCTAGGGAGAAAAGTGAGGAGAGAAAAGAGGTTTGGACTAGAAGAGAGAGGGATACAAGAAGGGTGTTGTACCCTCTACAGTAAGATCCATTGTAGGACACCTAAAACGTACCAAGCCTACACAAATATACATATATAATATTTAAGTTGACACACCCCCTTAGGCTTGGTAGGTGCTAGCACAGCACACACGCTACTCCCCCAAGCCCTTGCACCCCCATGTCCTGCAGCAGGTGTGGCTTCTACCTCTCGTGCGAAGTGGCGACATCGGCGGCGGGTGGCAGCAACAGCGTCAGCGGCGGCTTCTACGATGACAACAGCGGCGGCGGCGGTGGCAGGTGGTGGCAGAGCCTGCGGCACCTGCAGTGGTGGCAGCGGCTTCGACGACGGCGACGGCAACTATGAAGCTCGCAACACCCGGCGGCGTGGCACGGCCCAGCGACGACCGGGAAGGAAGCCATCAGCTGCGGCTGGGATGAGGGGAGATGCAGGGGAAGGGGCGTGCCTTCAATGAGGCGCCGTGGCTGGCGCGGCACTTGCTGGCATGCGGGCGTGCTGGCTGACGCCTAAACCAGCGCGCTGGCTGCAGCCGTCCATGTGCTGGCGCATCGAAGCCACCGCGGCAGCACGACGACGCCACGGCAGCACGACGAGGCCGCCGCAGCAGCGCGGCGAGGCCGCCATGGCTGCTCGACGAGGTCGCCACGCGTCGAGACCGCTGTGGCAGCAGGACGTGGTGGCCACGGCAGCGCGGCGAGGTTGCCCGGCTGCTCGACGAGGTCATCGCGGCAGCGCGGCAAGACGAGGTCACCGCGGCAGCGCAGCGAGACGAGGTCGCCGCGGCCGCACGGCGAGGCCGTCGCGGCAGCACATGGAGGCCGCCACGGCGGCGCGAAAGTGAAAGGAGAGGAGAGAGTATGCGGCGGAAGCATGAATAGGAGGCTCAGCAGGATCTTCCTGCCCTGAAACCATGTAGAAAGGAGCTAAGAAGCTAGCTAGGCATGAGAATGGCGAGAGGTTTTAGCTAGGGAGAAAAGTGAGGAGAGAAAAGAGGGTTGGACTAGAAGAGAGAGGGATACAAGAAGGGTGTTGTACCCTCTACAGTAAGATCCATTGTAGGATACCTAACACCTACCAAGCCTATACAAATAGATATATAATATATAAGTTAACAATAATTTAATACCATGCTTTTTTTAGCATAACATTGACTGGAAAGGCAAAGAAAAGAAACATCATGGGCATTGTTTGGGCCTTGCCAAATGCATGAGGCATGGCATACATGATGCATGCATCGAGCATGCAACGAGCACTAGCAGTGCAAAGATACAAGTCAGAAATTCATGTTTACTATATTGGAATGAAGCTCTAATTGACGGACTCACCAGATCCATCTTCCTTGTTCACTCCCTCTTGTCATGAGGGCCAAAGATTTGGCACTTTCATGTCTTAGTGAATATTGTAAGATGCCTTTCTCGCTGAAGTATTTAGACATGATCTGTTGAAGTGAACCATGTGTCGAGAGACCCGCTGGGGTCTTCCTTGAGAAGATCCTCGGGGAAGGGCCACAGGTGCACAGCCTGGGGGGTTATGGGTGCACTTATCTGCCACTTAACAAGCCCTTTTAACTCAGTGGTTGGTGATTGAGTTCTATCGCCATGATCAAGACTATCTGAGACTAAAGCTCAATTGGGCACCTTACTTCTCACACGAGCTTGTGCAATGGATTTTAACCGCGTTGCAGCAGCGCAATGATTGGTATAAACTGGAGGGCATCAGTCCTCGCTGGCGCCATTCAAATATTTTCGGAGCCAAAGGCTAGATCGGGCACGTGCATTAACGAGCACACACGCTTTATGCTCTATTGGCGGCAATCTACCGACTGCCTATAACGGCATGCCTCTTATATGAATGCCACGTGTTGAAATCACACTACGACAATTACTGGCAAGAACAATTGGCAGAGACAATCGTCACGGTGCCTTACTCCAGCTATTATAAACGACCCTTCCTTTAACCATGCTCTTCTCAATTCATATGCAACGCATGTAGAGCATTAATCCACATATGTGGACCATCGTGGCAGGGTCCGATGCCATAAACATGCCTTAGCCCTTGCTATGGCAATGTTATTGATAACTCGGCCTTCAATCACCTGCTAAAGCACGTGGTATCATCCTTGCCCGTCGTGGCATTGTTAGCACCTTTGCAGCATCACAACCACCTTAGCCACTTTCGTGTCGAGTTGGGCACACATATGTTCGCTAGCTGTTATACTTTGTGAGGACCATCGTATCAAATGACTCCGTGGTTCGATTGCATGCCCCTTAGGGGTGCCTTGGTTTCTTATCAACTTACACACCTATATTTTGCCCTAAATGATGTATCGGGCTACAATCCAATGATGCAATGACACACCTGTCTCAACATCTAGTATGTGTACAGTTGATATGGCTCGAAAAGTGGATAGTGCTGGTCGATCTTCCTGATAATTTGCTTATTTGTTAATGGTAAATTTATCAGCAGTGTATGTCAAACATATTTTGTATGTCTTATATGCTAGATAGGTGCGTACTCTTAGAGGGTACAACCCCTTAGACAAAACCAACCTGTTTGCATCATTCTAATGATTAATTCTCATTCTAATATGGTATCACGCTAGGTTAGGTCCCCCCCCGCCCACCTGCGCTTCCACCTTAGGCCTAGTCCTAGCCGCCCCGTTAGCACCCCACTCGCCCCGTTAGCGCCACGCTGGCCCCTTAGCGCCCCGCTGGCCCCGTACGCCCCGCTGGCCCCTTAACGTCCCACTAGCCCCGTTCGCGCCCCGCTAGCCCCGTTAGCGCCCCGCTGGCCCCCATCGAGCCCCGCTAGCCCCGTACGCCTCGCTGGCCCCGTTCGCCCTGCTGGCCCCGTGTGCGCCCCGCTGGCCCCGTCGAGCCCCGCTGGCTCCTTAGCACCCCGCTGGCCCTGTTAGCGCCCTGCTGGTCCGGTGCGCCCCGCTGGCCCCGTACGCCCCGCTGGACCCTTAACGCCCCACTAGCCCCGTTCGCACCCCGCTAGCCCCGTTAGCGCCCCGCTGGCCCCCGTCGCGCACCGCTTGCCCCGTACGCCTTGCTGACCCCGTTCGCCCCGCTGGCCCCGTTAGTGCCCCGTCGCGCCCCGCCGGCCCCGTCCGCCCCACTGGCCCCATGTGCCCCGCTGCTCCCGTTTGCCCCGCTGGCCCCGTGCGCCCCGCTGGCCCCGTTAGCGCCCCGCTAGCCCTGTGCTCCCTGCTAGCCGTGCGCCCCGCTGGCCCCCAGCTAGCCGGGCCCTCCCTCGCCGGCCCCCAGCGCCACCGGCCCCTGCTCCGCCGGCCACAGCCCCCACCAGCCCTGCGACGGCCAGCCGCCGCGCCGCAGTGCCGCCAAGCCACCGTGTAGCTGTGCCGCCGTGTCGCTGCCCCGCCGATTCGCTCTGTTGCCCCCATCCTACCGGCCTTGGCTCCCTTCCGCGCTGGCACGTCTGCCGGCTGTCTCCACCGCTCTCCACCGCTCTCCATCGCACTCCACCGCACTCCACCATTCTCCACCACCCTCCACCGCTCTCCATTGCTTTCATCCGCCTTTCCTCCCTTCCCTGTCAACAGTAGTCAGCTACAGCATCCATGGTGATGGCGGACTCACAGCGCTGCCTTGACTCAGAGGCGTGGCTCGTCAACCTCCGCCGTCACCTTACAGGTCCGCGCGGTCCGCGCCAGGACGGTCACTCCCTTGCTGTTCATGTCGATGGCTTGCTTCCCCGCCCCACTGCGCCTGTTGTCCTCCCTGCTTCCCCCACCACCGCCGAGCGTGAGGCCTTTTCCGCAGCTGCGCTTGCTCGTGTTGTCTGGGACTCATGCGACGCCGTCGCGCAACTAGCTATTAGTCACGTGCTTCCTCTGTCTGAGCGTCCCCTCGTTACCATTGTAGCGAACGCCCGGACCTTCTTAGATGCTGTCATTGCGCGCTATTCAACCCCCGCCTCCACCTCTACTGGCCGCCTGATCCTCCCCATGTTGTTCCCTGATCTTGCATCCTTCCCCACTGTCGTCGACCTTGCCACTCACCTACGCGCGCTCGAGACTAGCTACCGCGCTACTAGCACTGAGGCACAACTCACTGCATTTCCGCCACCGCTCTGCGCTACCTTTTATCTCATTGCTACGCGCCTCCCTGACCGCCTAGCCACAAGCCGCGACCACTTCCTTAGTCAGCACCCGGTTGACCTCACCCTCCCCGCCTTTGTCACTGCCCTGTCTGCGATAGTAACCCGCCGGCACACTATCGCTCAGTCTAGCGGTATTGCGCTGGTCCCTATCTTTCAGGGTTGTTCTCCCTCCTAGTGCTCTTACTCGAACGTCCCTGCTTCTGTTGCTAAGACTGCCGCTGTGGCCTCAGCGCAGTCGCGTCCGGGTAAGGGCCGTCGCCCCAAAGAGGGGCGTGGTGGAGGGAAGGGGCGTGGGGGTGGGGAGGGTGGAGGAGCTGGGGGTGGGGATGGTGGTTCAGACGAGGGGACTGGGGCTGGTGCCCCAGAGCAGTAGCAGTAGCAGACGCAGCCTCAAAAGCAGTAGCAAGAGACTCAGCAGCAGCACCAGCAGCCGCAGCAGCAGCAGTCGCCATGGGGAACCGCAGCCGTGGTGGACTGGCGGTGGTCGTGGTGGTGGCGGGCGCAGCGTGGTATTGGGTGGCAGCTCCAGTGCGGTTACATGCCAGTACCAGCTTCAGACCGACCCCCGCCGCAACACAGTCTGCTCCCAGTCTGGCCACACCGCCAACCACTGCTACCGCCACCTGGACGACCTTTTCCGCCACCGCTTTGGTCCCACGTCGGACCCTCTTGAATGGTACGCCCTGGCTCGGCGCCGTGTGCCTCTATTTGAGCTTGACATGGATCAGATAAGCACTGCAATGTCTGCCATGTATGCTGATGACTCTAGTGTGATTGGACCGTATTACCCGGTGTTTTCTGGCATAGGTGTGTCCCCTCTGTGTAGTCTAAGCTCCCCAGCTGCGTCGGGCGTAGTACCCTCTACCTTGATTAGCCTAGGCTCTACGCTCGCCCGTCCTCCGGCTGACCCTACTACGTCGCTCTCCTTTACGCTCGACTCTGGAGCGTCCGCCTGTTTCTTTCGTGACCACACTGCGCTCACGCCGTTTGCTGCTCCCTCTTCAATTCCCGTATTAGCACGTAGCTCCACTACCCTCCCCTTTCCGGCGATCCCCTCGAGCTCTCTTACAGGCTTGCACATCCCCTTGTTCTCTGAGAACCTAGTTGGTGTCAGCTGTCTTCAGAACCTCGGCGTCACCACTACGTTCCCCGGACACAAGCGGTACACGGTTTGTACCAAGGCCGCCAGAGGTGCCCCTCTTACCACGTTCCCCCGGGACCCTTTGTCCGGCCTGTTTACGCTTGACATTGCGTCCCCCCCGATGAGGGCGTCCCCCCAGGTGCCTGCGGCGACCTAGGTTGCCGCGACTTGCTCGTGTCAGTCGCTCACTCACCCGTCGCTGATATGGCACCACCGCCTAGGTCACCCCGCACTCCCGCGTCTGCGTCACATGTCTCATAACGGTCTTGTCTTTGGTCTCTTTGCATCGCTCCCTGCCTTTCCCCCCTTGCCAGCGCCACCATGTACATCTTGCGTCGAAGGCCGGGTGTGCCGTTCTCCTCACTCCTCCTCGTTTCCCCCTACCACAGCTCCACTCCAGACCCTGCACTTGGACGTTTAGGGCCCAGCCCCCGTCCCCGGCCCACATCGAGAGCGCTACTTTCTAGTGCTTGCCGACGACAACACCCGCTATACCACGGTGCTTCCCCAGGAGCGAAAGGACGACGTGCTTGGCGTTCTTATTCCGTGGTTCGTAGCCGTGCGCGTCCACCACGGCCTCCTAGTGCTTTGTCTCCTTTCCGACCCTGGCGGAGAGTTTTCCTTCGATCAGCTTGGCCGTTTCTGTCGTTCGGAGGGCATCACCTAGTCGTGCACCCTACCGTACTCCCCGCAGCAGAATGGGGTCGCTGCGCGATGCATCGGTTTGGTCATGGAGGTGGCTCGTACCTCCATAATCCTTGTTCGCTGTTCGCTACGCGGCTCACCAGCTTAATCTGTAACCACACTCCCAATGGCCGCAGGTTTCGCCAACCCTTCTTTGGACTGGGTTCCCTAGTGAGGCGTCTGCGTTCCACATCTTGGGCGCTCACGTTCGTGCCTCTGGCACGGAAAAGCTCACTGCTCGCACTGTCCCCTGTGTCTTCCTTGGTTTCCCCCTTGACGTGTCTAATTGGCACTTCTACCACCTGCCTTCTCACCGCTTCTTACTCGCGTGACGTCACTTTTGACGAGTGTGTCTCTTCTACCACCTCTTTCCCCACCGAGGTCTCCTAGTTTCCCCGCCCCTATTTCTGGTTCCCACTCCCCCAGTAGCCCCTGCTCCTCTCCCTCCCCGTCCTGCCCCGTCTGGTGTGTCGCACGTCACTCCCCTCTATTCACTTGTCTCGGTTGAGGAGTTGGCTAACTCCGAGGGTCCTGCGGATTCAGTTTCGCTGCCTATCTCAGCCTTGGTTTCCCCACCTCCACCGCCGTCGCCGCCCCTGCAGCAGTAGTCGTCGCTGCCGTCGCAGCCGCAGCAGCAGCCGCCGGGGTCTGCGAGCTCTACGGGTGGGGGCGTTCGGAAGGGTGCCAGTCCTGGGGTTACTGTCGTGGCTTGTCCCGGTGGTCTTGGGGGTGGCACCGATGCTGGAGATGTTTCTCGTTGTGGGGGTGTTGGTTCAGGGGGTGCTAGTCCTGGGGTTACAGTCTTGGCTTGTCCCGACGGTCTTGTGGGTGGCACCAGTGCTGGAGAGGGTTCTCGCTCAGGGGGTGTTGGCATGGTGTGTCCTGGAGGAAGCAGTGGTGCAGCTCAAGGTTCTGGTGTCGGCATGGAGCAGCAGCAGCAGCAGCCGCAGTCGCCGCCGGTGTCCGCCCTTTGCCTCCTCGGCTTTCCCTCCCCTGACTACCCACCTGCGCCTCCTCCACCGCCGCCTCCCTTGCCTGCCCATGGCCCTGTCTTTCCTCCGCCGGACTCCTCTCCGACTCGTCTATTTGACTACCTTCATACTGCTAGCCCTTTTGTTCCTCGGGTCCTTGCCTCCCTCGTGACCGACCCGTTTGTTCCTGTCTCGAGTCTTGATGCACTTGTCGCTGCCGTCGCTGACTTCACCTCTACTCGCCGCCTTGACGACGCCACCACTCTGATCTCCGACCCTGCCCGTCCTTCGTCCGACGGGGGTGCTCCTGCCCTTGGAAGTGACGTCCTGGAGGACCGGCAGTAAAAGCTTGCTTTCCCAGTCCGAGGTTGCGCCTCATCTCTGCTCCATGCTGCTGTTCCCTGAGGGTGACCCAAACTTATTTGACATCCCGACCCCTCGCACCTACGCTGAGGCAACCTCGGGACTCTAGGCCTCTAAGTGGATAGCTGCCATAGACACGGAGATGGCATCTTGGAGATCCACTGTCACCTATGTTGACGCAGTTCCCCCACCTGGGGTGAACATAGTCGATGTCCGTTGGCTCTTAATGGTGAAGCGCCCTCCTGAAGAGCCGCCGGTGTTCGAGGCACGCTACGTAGCTAGAGGCTTCAGTTAGCTCGAGGGTGTTGACTTCTTCCAGACCTTCGCCCCGACCCCGAAGATGACTACTCTTCGGGCGCTGCTACATGTAGCAGCACAACATGACTATGAGCTGCACTCTCTCGACTTCTCTAAACGTTTCTTCAGGGCGGTCTGCATGAGCAGGTCTACCTGCGTTGCCTGCCAGGCTTCACCAGCACCTTCGCCTTCTCTGTCTGTCTTTGCTACAGCAGACAGAGACGCTCAGACACTCAAGTTCTCGCAGGGCTACTGCTTTAGCCTTGGTGTAGGCGCCGTCTAGTGGCGGTCCTCTCGTTTGTCATCTGTTGCCCCGTCTAGCTGTGAGGCTGAGATCTATGCCGGTGCCATGGCGGCACATGAGGTTTGCTGGCTGACTTTCTTGCTCACAGACTTAGGTGAGCGGCCTAGCTCTACCCCGGTTCAGTATGCTGACAACAGTGCCATGATCCTCTTGTGTCAGGAGCCTCGACTGGAGGGCAAAGTGAAGCACATCCAGCTGCGGTACTTCCTCCAGCACGAACTGCAGCATTGCCGACAGGCCCGCGTAGTACACTTGGCCTCAGGTGCAAACACAGCCCTAGTTTTGTATCCCTCGACACTTTCCCTTTGTCACCAGTTTTCCCGCTACTCTAACATGGTATAGAGCTAGGTTAGTTTTTTTCTTCCGCCGTTCCTCACGCTTTCGCCGTTACTCACGCTTCCGCCGTTACTGTAGGTTCTTTTTTCGCTCATGTGACACTCTTTCCATTTCGCGGAACCCCTGCCCTCCAATTTGGCTCACTCACTCCAGCTAGCTAGTATCACAGGATCGAATGTGTCGAGGAAAGGTTTGCTCAATGTTGCACTATCATTCAGTACAAGGTGCTTTTATACTTCCAAAGTACATCAGGTAACCAGGTTTATCCTATCCAAAGGGAATAGACCCTTCTAGAAATAGAATCACCCTGCGTAAAGCCATGCGAGCCTATTGGCTTTAAGGGATTACGGCAGGATTACGCTAGATATAGTGCGCCAGTACATCCCGAGCCTGGTCAGTGATATAATTATAATAACAGGATAAACCAAAGGATAATGGAAAAGGAGGAATAGGAAACCAAATGAGATGAGATAAAGACCAAATGAATCAGGATAAAAAGAGGAATGAAATAGAAAGGAAATATGGAAAGGGGAAATTGGTGTAACGGGGTCGTATTCTCACACTTCCCCCCCTCAAAGCTGGGTGGTAGAAGTAACACCCTGCTTGACAAGATAGTCGCGAAGAGGACGACGGGCGTTACCCATGTCGAGTTCAGAGACGCAGCCTTAGAAGTATCATAACCCTTCCAGCAAAGAAGAAGATCCAGAGTGCCAGTCTGACGATGACGGTTGCCGAGCACGTTGTTGTCCCATGTCATGGACGAACACGGGCGGCGACGTTGGTTGGCATTCGGTGTAGAGGGTGTTTGGTCTTGATAGGTGTCACAGGATCGAATGTGTCGAGGAAAGATTGCACTATCGATCAGTACAAGGCGCTTTTATACTTCCATAGTACATCAGGTAACCAGGTTTATCTTATCCTAGGGGAATAGACCCTTCTAGAAGATAGAATCACTCTGCGTATAGCCACGCGAGGCTATTGGCTTTAAGGGATTACAGTAGGATTACGCTAGATAGAGCGCACCAGTACATCCCAAGCCTGGTCGGTGATATAATTATAATAGTAGGATAAACCAAAGGTTAATGGAAAAGGAAGAATAGGAAACCAAATGAGATGGAATAAAAGAGAAATAAAAAAGGAAGGAAATAAGAAAAGGCCAAGTGGTGTAACGGGGTCGTTCTCTCACACTTCCCCCCCTCAAAGCTGGGTGGTAAAAGTAACACCCTGCTTGACAAGGTAGTCATGCAGAGGACGACGTGCGTTACCCATGTCGGTCTCAGGTACCCAGCTGTCCTCAGAAGGATCATAACCCTTCCAACGGATGAGAAGCTCCACGGTGCCATTCCGATGACGGCGGTGTGCGAGCACGGACTCGACCTCGTACTCGGGTTCATTCTGGACGAGGACGTGCGGTGGCGGCGGCTGTTGGCGTCCGACGAAAATCGTGTTCGGGTCCCGATAGGGCTTCAGAAGTTGGACGTGGAAGGCGTTGTGAATCTTTCAGGTAGCTGGCAGGCGTAAGCGGAAGGTAACAGGAGTGACCTGTGCTTCAACGAGAAAAGGCCCGCAGAAGCAAGGTCGAAGTTTAGATGGGAGATGGCTGATGTCCAGATTGCGGGTTTCAAGAAGCACCTGGTCTCCCACCGTGATGGTGTGATCGTTGCGATGGCGATCGGCCTGGCGCTTCTGTTGCTGTTGAATGTCGAGTAGGCGCTTGTGGGTCCGATCCCAAAGCTGATGCATGGTTGTGATGAAATCATGTGCTGGTCGGACTGTAGCTGATGCTGTCGGTTTTTGCGGTGTGAGTGGGTGGCGTCCGTAGCAGAGGAAGAACGGCGTTTGTCCAGTAGCGGCATGTGTAGCATTGTTGTAAGCAAACTCTAGTACGGGCAGGTGCAAGTCCCATTTGGAGATCTCGTCCTTGCAGGCTGTTCGAAGGAGTTGCTCAACAATTTGGTTGAGGCGCTCGGTCTGTCCGTCTGTCTGCGGATGGTAAGCAGATGACATGGCGAGTTTGGTCCCGAGGAGAGACATAAGTTCCTTCCAAAACTTGCTGGCGAACTTAGGGTCTCGGTCGGAGATGAGTGTGGTTGGAATGCCATGCTGTGAGATGATGTATCGAACGAAGAGTTGTGCTGTTTCTTCGGTGCGTGCTGTCGTGTGTGTCGGGATGAAGTGTCCCATTTTGGAGAACTTGTCAATGACGACAAGGATGGCGTCATGACCGCTGGTGGTAGGTGGTAACCCGGTGACCGCTGGTCAAGAAGGTCATCGATTCGCGGTACATGAAGCAGCACGTCGAACACCTGCGACGCGTCTTCGAAATTCTTCGACGAGAACGATTCTACGTCAAACTGTCCAAGAGCGAATTCGCCCTTGAAAAGGTCCAGTTCCTAGGACACATGGTGAGCGCTCAAGGAGTTCACGTCGGCCCCAAGAAAATCGAGGCCGTACGCACGTGGAAGACACCCGAGAACGTGAAGGAGTTGCAGCAGTTCCTAGGCTTCGCTAATTACTACAACAGGTTCGTGCCACAGTATGCGAAAATCGCAGCACCACTCACGAATCTGCTGAAGAAGAACACGCCCTACAAATGGGAGCCGAAGCACCAGGAAGCCGTGGAGCAGCTGAAGCAAGCACTTACGTCCGCACCGGTACTCATTTTGCCAGATCCCGAAGGCGACTACGTCATCGAAGCTGACGCCAGTGACCAAGCAGTGGGAGCAGTCTTGATGCAAGATCAAGGGAATGGACTGCAACCAATCGTTTACCTAAGTAAAAAACTACACGGGGCAAAACTCAACTACCCGATACACGACAAGGAGGCCCTGGCTATCATCATCGCCTTCAAAGCGTGGAGATGCTATCTCGAAGGACGAAGAACAACCGTCTACACCGACCACTGCAGCCTGAAATACTTGAAGACACAACCCAACCTTTCCAGGCGGCAGGTCCGGTGGATCGACTTCCTCGAGACACACTTCCACTACGACATCGTGTACAAGCCCGGTCACAAGAACAAAGCAGACGCTCTCAGCCGGCCTGCACACGTTGCCGCTATTCAGGTCGAAGGGATGAATCCACTACTCAAGGGACTCTTCACACACGGGTACGCCACCGACCCCGAAATTCCCTTGGCAGAAAAGCGACATCTGCTACAGTGGGACAGTGACATTGCGTACCGGAAAGGATCAACAAAAATCTGGGTACCCAATTACCCTCCTTTGCGGCAGTTACTACTCGAAGAATACCACGACGTCCTCTGCGCCGGACACTTCGGTAGCAACAAAACGCTCACCGGTATCGGATATTTATTCTTGATGGTCTGCTTGTTAAGTGCTCGGTAGTCGATGGACATGCGCAGGCTTCCGTCCGGTTTCGGTGTGAAGAGTACTGGGGCACCGTACGGTGAAGTGGATGGTCGGATGAGTCCTTTGGCTAGGAGATACTCGATTTGTTTTCTCATGTCGGTCAGCTCCGTAGGGCTGAGCCGATATGGTGCTCGAAAGGTCGGCTTCGAACCCGGTTCCTCCACGATCTCGTGTTGATGCGTTCGGTATGGCGGTAGCTCATTCGGAAGATCGTCCGGAAGAATATCTTGGAACTCCTTCAATAATTCCTTGATCTTTCCTGGAGGTTCCGAGGTTCTCTCCCTGTCGTTCTCCGCCTCTATTGCTATTGCCAGGAACCCTGTGTCGGTTCGCTTCACGTCCTTCTCGAATCGTGCGAGGGTCTCCACTGGGATATCTCCTGTATCGTCCCAGTTGGGTAGCTGTACTCTCTGTCCATTGTTGTAGATGCTTGCGGTGAGGTTCACCCAGTTGATCTCGGGGTTGAATCTTTTTAGGAAGTCTCGCCCGAAGATCAAGTCAAGCCCTTTGATGTTGGTGATGGGAAGTGCAGGTCTCCAGCGCAGTGGTCCAATTTGTAGGTGTAGCACTGCTTCGCCGTGTACTGGTAACTTGCTGCCGTCCACCATCCTTGCAGAGAATCCTGAAGGCTTGTACTCTTCCCGAAGTGGGTCGAATACTGCCTTGTCGCAGATGGTGTGTGATGCTCCGCTGTCCACGAGTGCTTGGAGGCGTCGTCCTTTGCAGATGACCTCGAGCACGAGGGGCAGTCGTTGCTCGGAGTACCCAAAGATAGTTTCATTGATTGGGTCATAGGGTACATCCCAATATTCCGTACACATCTTTGTGTTGCTATCTACTCCTGAGCTGGCAGCTGGCCGAGGCTGCTTGGAGAACGGCTCTTCTCCAGGGCCCGGAGTTTCCTTGACGACTGTGCGCGTCACTGATGCCGAAGAACTGGATGCATCCGGAGGAGGATTTTCGGGTTTGTGCAGCTTCTTATAGACCCCCAGCTTCCTCTTGAGCTGCTTCAGCTCCACCGACGTCTTCCCTGGGGAACGGGTAGTCGTTGTGGGGTGGTGTCGGGAGAGAACGTTGACTCCGTGGAAAGGTCGGCTTCTTTCCACACTCCTTAATTTTTTCCCCAAGTTGTCCAGTGCCGGTATAATCTCCACAGCTGTCTGCTTCTTTTGGAGTCCCTCCCGAAATTTCTCCAAGGCTCTAGCTCCTCGAAAATCATAAGTTTTCATTAAAGCATCTTTATAAGATAACTTTAATGAATTCTTATAATTTTTTGGATCTTCAAGGAGTTTCCCCGTCTCGGCAGAGTCTTTTTTCGCGGAGTCAGATTTTTCCTCGGCGATTTTCCCTGGCGAAGACTGGTCGTGGGGTGGAGATTCTCCCCCATCATTTCCTCCTTCTCGCGTCGAATCAGCTTCGTCGAAGTTGATTTTCCCGGAATCCCGCGGCCGCTTTCGGATCTTTTTATTTTCGCCAGCTAGATCCGCAATCACTGGCGACTCCCGTTTTTTGTCTTCTGATTGGCTGAAGGAATTCCGCCACTGTTGCGTGCCCGATACTCTGCGCGTGCGGCTTTCATTTTGCTGCAGTCGAAGATTCGATGACCCGGCACCCCGCAAAAATCACACATGTAATTGGTGTTTTTCGGACGTGGCCGCCCCTCGAATCTGTCGACTTCCATCGGGTCGGCGAACGTGGGGTGAGCCGAGCGGTCGCCCTGTCGCGTACTGCCGACGTGCGTCCGTCGTGTTCTGGCGTTGACCATGTCGAAGCGCTCCGCTGCCGAAACGACGTCACTGTAGCTCGCGTAGTTTGACGCTGCGACTTGTCGTTTGAGTTCGGTCTTCAGCCCGGCGAGGTACGATTGTACTTTTTCCCCTTCGGTCAGGTCGGGAATGCGGTTATAAAATTCCTCCATCTGCTGCGTGTACTGCGCTACACTCCCGAACTGTCGGTGTCGATGAATTTTTTCCCGGGCAAGGAAACTGGAATTTATCGGCTCGAAGCGTTTCAGCAGGTCAGCGCGGAACTGCTGCCACGTGGCTTCACCGTGGATGAAGGTACTGTTGCCGCCAATCCACTCGAGTGCCGGCCCTCGCATCAGTGTCGCCGCGAGTCGTACACGTTGACCGTCCCAGACTGGCGAGCTCCATCCGACGGCTGCGAAGTAGATCTCCATCCCGGCGATCCATCTGCGGGCGTCGGAGTTTCGATCGCTCAGATCGAACGGCTCAGGTGGGCGCGGTTTCGGAGCCTCGAAAAATTGCTGCGACTGCTGCGTCGTCGCCGTTGTCGTCTCGTGCTGCGCTCCGGCGAGTCGAGTTACTCGCTCGAACTCGTTTCACCACGCTTCGCGGTCCGCTCGCATTTCCTCCTGAAGGGCTGCGATGCGCGCGAAGAGCTGCTGGGTAACCTCGGTGTTGTCGAAGGTTGCCATCCTGTTCAAAACACGCACGGAGGGGGTAATTTGAAAATCGCGGAGCTGGTGCTTACCAGAATCGGCGTCGAATTGGTCGCCCCCGGCGGTTTTTCGAGGCAGGTTTTCCCGCTGCTGCTGCTTTGTTGAGCGAGGCCGAGTGAGAAAAGCTCTGATTACCAAGTGTCACAGGATCGAATGTGTCTAAGAAAGATTGCACTATCGATCAGTACAAGGCGCTTTTATACTTCCAGAGTACATCAGGTAACCAGGTTTATCTTTTCCTAGGGGAATAGACCCTTCTAGAAGATAGAATCACCCTGCGTATAGCCACGCGAGGCTATTGGCTTTAAGGGATTACAGCAGGATTACGCTAGATAGAGCGCACTAGTACATCCCAAGCCTGGTCGGTGATATAATTATAATAGCAGGATAAACCAAAGGTTAATGGAAAAGGAAGAATAGGAAACCAAATGAGATGGAGTTAAAGAGAAATGAAAAAGGAAGGAAATAAGAAAAGGCCAAGTGGTGTAACGGGGTCATACTCTCACAATAGGGTTTAAGAAGCTGGTGTGGAAGGCGGTATGGATCTTCCAAGTGGCTGGTTGGCGGAAGCGGAAGGTGAATGAAGTGACCTTTGCTTCAATAAGGATAGACCTGCAAAAGCAAGGTTGAAGCATGGATGGAAGATGGCTGATGTCGATATTATGGTCTCGAGAAGGGTAGTGATGAGTTGCCAAGTGCTTGTGCTGTTGTTGGATGTCCAAGAGGTGCTTGTGTGGTCGATGTACAAGATGGTGGACGATGACGATGAAATCGGAAGCCAGTTGGACTGTAGCAAGAACTGTCTATTGCTACGGAGTGAGCAGGCTCTGTCCATAGCAAGGAAGGATGGTGTGTATCGCCGTCAGTGATATATGGGCAGGTGCAAGTTGTAGTTGGAGACTTGAGTGGTTGGAACAGTGTGATGTAACGTGCAGATGAATGGCTACGTTGTCTGTTCTGTGCATGCCTGAAGATCACTTGCATCTCGTCCACGCCTGAAGATCACCAAGTGGTGGTGGTATGGCAGTCGTGTCGTAGAACTGCTTCTGTAGCAGTGTTGTATCCGTTACATGCAGCTTCTGTCGGATGATGGTCCATGCCGTAGTGTTGTCACGAATCGTACCCACTCGGCATCGTAGTGCTGTGAGAATGGAGAGCAGAATCACTAGTAGTAACCCTGTCCACCACGCAGTCTGCTACTCACACTGCCTTGAGTACAACAGCGCATGCGAAGTGCTGCAACGTATCCCTTGTGTTCAGAACCATGCGAGGGTTGGTACCACAAACGCGGAGCTGGTAACTTCCAGAATTGGCGCCAAAGGTGTTTCCCTCGGTGGTTGCTCAAGCAAGGAATCTCAGCTGCGTAGATATCTCACGGTGATGGGTTAGGACATCTCGGAATATTAGGGGTATTCCCAAATAATCCTCTCCTGTTTCCAAATGAGCATTGCTGACAGCCAATCCAGTATGACCTTATGCACGTCCAGTTTAGCACGGAGGCCATCGGTAGGCATCGGTGTCTGGGCGCACATATTGGGATAGGTCTTCTGGTGTCATCATGTGTTATCTTACTCTGTCACTGTCCTTGAAGTAGCGTTGATGTCGACGACGTCTCAGCTACTCAGCATCAGTGTTGAAGTCTGCTCCATTTCGGAAAACAGGGATGTTGTTGGAGATACGCGGAGTCCACTGTCCGGAGTGGCGTCGGCGCTCCATTTCACGCCTATCTGCTTCCATAGAGGTGGTGCTGGTGATGGATTGGTTCCGACGCAGGTTTTGTGACTTTAAGGAAAGCCATAGGCCATGAGGACTTGTATACCAGTAGAGTACCGTAGTCCTCCCATCCTCATAAGAGCAAATATCTTCTGCTCTTGAGGGTATATGGCATTGCCATGTTGTTTCCTCGCATAGTGGTATCTCCTTCCCACTAGCTGGAAATCATAGTATAGTGCCTGGCCGGGACTTTACAATCCACTGGAATATAATCCAGCATTATCTCCATTGAGCGGAGAATCATCCATCAGGGTTTGGTTGTGACTGTTGTGTCGAGTCTTCTGCTGCGGCGGCGGCGGCGGCGGTTGCGACGACGGCGACGGCGACAGCTGCTGCAGAGAATTCTCTCAACTTGTACTGGTTGAAGGAGAATCCATCAACTCCCTCTTCCCAGTAGAGTGTTCCTGATGGGTGTAACAGGCGTAACTACCAGAAACATGTGCACATTGGTACACATGTGTTGCTCCATTGCTGTCGGTGATGGTTTCATTTGAGGGTATGAAGAGAAATTTGCTTCTCCCCTCAATGTATCCACGGGTAGCAATTCCTGGTATGCTCATCCGTGCCTCCAATGTACGGTCGGTAGAGCACGTGATCGTGTTGTAGTAGTCCGCATCTCCCTCATTTGTTGACACCTCGTGTTGCTTGGCATTCTCCTGCATCGTCGAAGTTACGCTGATGCTTGTAACGCTTCGGCTTCTGATAGAATCGCCTCCAATGCATGTGCCGTAGGGTCGCTAGTGAACGAGTACTTGCCGGATGATAGGTTAATTACTCCTCAATCTGTCAAGCATCGTGACATGCACGGAATTTTTTTCCACGCAGGTCATTAACACCTAGAATCGCGACGCATGATTGGTGTGTCGCCTCGTGAGGTCGATGTTAAGACTTCTCCAATCGATCACTTCGGATGGCTGAGATTCTTGATGAAGACGAATCGGTCAGCTCCTGTTACAAAGTAGTATCTCAATGGCCTTGACGAGACCGGTTCACTGCGTCGTCGTTGCCTGCGAAATCTGCTCCTTCGCAGCAACTTGAACTTGGGAGCATTGCAAGAGAAAACGGCTACTCTGCAATCCTATAGGTTGTCGATCAATTTGTATGAAGAAGTGCCTTGTGGATGGAGAACATGTCTTCACGCAGCTCCAGTTTTTTCCTGGGTGAAGATCCGCTGTGCTGATGTAGGTCCATTTTTAACGAAGAGAAGGTCGTCAAAATAAGTTGATCGTCATCGAGACTAGTTAGAAGATGCGTCGATTGTGCAGTCGCTGATCACGAATGTTGTCTCCTATGATGATGCCTTTCCGTAGTGTAGTCTCCGCTGCATTGGTGTCGTTGATTCCGCACCGATCCGACGATCCACGTTCTCCTGTCAGTTTTCTGCTCGCGGCTATTACCAGAGGTAATACTCTGGCAACTTTCTGACTCTGCAGATGATTTGCGCGCCATATTCGTCACCAATTGAAGGAATTCGAATCTGGTTGTCCGGACGATATCAGTTGTTTCGAAAGCGGCTGATTTCGGGTTCTGCACGTCATTCTCCCTTCGTGCAGAATTCACGCTCCATCGCGTCCGTTGAAGTAGAAGTCGATCTGACGGTCCAAACTCCAAGCGATCTGAAGACATTCCTGAGACGCGTTCAGCAGCTTTCGGTGCACGGGTTGACTCGTTTCCTGCAGCAATTCTCGGTCGTCGATGTTGGTTGTCGAACGATCGGACGCTCCGAAGAACTTCGCGGCTTGCGAGGTCCCGCTCCCAGTCGCGCTGAAACTCGAACTCGCTCAGCAGGATTTCGTTTTCGCCTCGGTCGATCTGAAGCGTCGAATCCCCATCGGACGGATGTCGTCGGTCGCAGCTCCACACATTTCCGCGCAACTCCAAGTGTCGTTGTGAACTGGGACCTTCTCCAAATGTCGCAGGGAGTGTTCCGCCAGAAGTGACACCTTCGCGAGGTCGAAGCCGTTTGCCCCCGCGAAACATCGGCACCGTCGATGCAGTCCATCGAACGGTCGACGAGGCATCTTACCTTCGAAGGGGACCCCAGGTGCAACTGCGAGAGGTGAGTCGAAACTTAAATGAAAGTGCATTGTACTTACAGGAATTGAAGTTTCGACTCCATCCTCCGCGTGCTCCTGGGGGCCCAGCGATTAAGCGCTGAGCTGAAACCTTGGCTCTGATTACCAAGTGTCACTGGATCGAATGTGTCGAGGAAAGGTTTGCTCAATGTTGCACTATCATTCAGTACAAGGTGCTTTTATACTTCCAAAGTACATCAGGTAACCAGGTTTATCCTATCGAAAGGGAATAGACCCTTCTAGAAATAGAATCACCCTGCGTATAGCCATGCGAGGCTATTGGCTTTAAGGGATAACGGCAGGATTACGCTAGATATAGCGCGCCAGTACATCCCGAGCCTGGTCGGTGATATAATTATAATAACAGGATAAACCAAAGGATAATGGAAAAGGAGGAATAGGAAACCAAATGAGATGAGATAAAGACCAAATGAATCAAGATAAAAAGAGGAATGAAATAGAAAGGAAATATGGAAAGGGGAAATTGGTGTAACGGGGTCGTACTCTCACAGCTAGCCAGCCTGTTAGCCAGTTCACTAGCCAGCCTGCGCTCGCCAGCGCCTTAGTTCGTAGCCGTTCCACCTCGCGCCAGCCCGCCTGCTCGCTTGCTTGCCTTCTCGCCGGCCCGCCAGCCTGCAAACTCGCCAGCTCGCACGCTCGTCTGCTCGCCTGCTCGCTCGCTCACCCGCCTGCCTGCTCACTTGCTCGCCTGCCCGCCAGCCCGCCAGCTCTCTAGCCCACCTGCTCGCCTGCTCGCCAGCTCGCATGCTCACCTACTCACCAGCCCACCAACATGCCTGCTCGCCAGCTCACACGCTCGCCAGCCCGTTTGCTCGCCAGCCCGCCAGCCCACCAGCTCGACAGCTTGCACCTTCGCGTGCTCGCCAGCTCGCCTGCTCGCCTGCCCGATTGTTCGCTTGCTTGCCTGCCCGCCAGCCCGCCTGCTCGCCAACCCACCTGCGCGCCTGCTCGCCAGCTTGCCTGCCCGCCTGCTTGCCCGCTCGACTGCTCACCAGCCTGGCTGCTCGCCTCCATGCCAGGAGCGCCAGCAGCCGGCGCTAGCAGCCAGCAGCCAGCTCACTGGCTCACCAGCGCCACCAGCCAGCAGCCAGCACCAGCTCACCAGCGCCAGCAGCCAACACCAGCTAGCTCGCTAGCGCAAGCCAGCACCATCAGCCAGCACCAGCAGCCAGCAGCGCCAGCAGCCAGCGCCAGCAACCAGCTTGCTGACTCACCAGCGCCACTAACGCCAGCAACCAGCAGCCAGCGCCAGCCGCTAGCCGCCAACAGCACACTGCCAGCAGCCAGCAGCCAGCGCCGGCTGATGCCACCCACTGCCACTACCGCAGCTATTACTGCCCGCTGCCGCCCCACTGCTGCATACTGCCACCCACTGTCGTTGCAACGGCCTCTACTGCAGCCACTGCTGCCGCCACTGCAGCCGCTGCCGCCGCTGCCGCTACAGCCGCCCCGGCTTCCGCAGCCGCCGCTGCTACTCCTATCGCCACTACTGTTGCCCACCGTCAGCTTCGGCCTCCAGCAGCCGGCCACCTGCCGCAAGCACCAGTCACCAGCCGCCAGCAGCCACCGCCACAAAACCTATCTCGACAGTGACTGCATGTATGGTAGTGGAGGAAATACTAAGGGTGAATTACTATGAAGTGGCATCAGAATCAATCATGTACCTGATCTTGCCGTTTTGCTACGCGCGGATCAACAATCCTAGAAAACAATCGCATGTGAGTTTCGCGTGCGAACCTGGATGACTCACACGATGCTATGTGTACACCAGGGCTGACGTTTCAAAAAAAGGCAGTCTGAGCCAACCCTCCGAAAAAAAAAAAAAAAAAAAAAAAAAAAAAAAAAGCCTGAAGGGCCTTCAGCCAAAATATCGGTACTCCGAAACGTCGGAGTCCAGATTTGAGCTTGTCGGATTTTCTCAGGGTCCAGCGAGGACAACCAGAGACAGAAACTTGCGGATCTTTTAAGGGTACTCACGACGATGACCGTAGACGGGGAGAGACGAAACAACTATTTTTTAATAGTCGTCCTTTTAGGGAAACTCTCGTCAACTGCCCGTTTGGCCCACTGAAAGTCTATCAAAATTCGACGGCCTCGATCGATTGCGATCGTTTCGATATGTCCCCACCGTTCAATTGTCGCTAATGATTGACGTCCAAGATCTCCCAACCAGGGAGCTGCAAGGGCGCAAACTTTTTCCCACCGCTCTATTCGCACAGCTTGCCCCCCTCTCCCCAGTTTCGATCCCCCCCTCCCACTCTATTTCACTTCCCCCATTCCATCTGTTTCGATCTCCCCCCTTCACCTCCATTTCGCTTTCCCCCTCCCCTCAGGGAAGGTTTGTCAACGTGCCCAGCTCACCCTCATATCTGTAGCCAAAAGTTTGGGCTGGTTGGGGTCAGGGTGTTAGGGAGACTGTCTCTGATATCCCCACTTAACCGAGATTTTCGATATGTTGTGGGGTGTGCGGGGGGTGTCTCTAGCGTTCGAGGACTTGGCCAAAATCTTCGATGGGTTGTGGGGTGTGTGGAGGATGTCTCTAGCGTTTGGGGACTTGGCCGAAATTTTCGATGGGTTGTGGGGTGTGTGGGGAATGTCTCTAGCATTCGGGTACATGTGTTCGAAATTTTATGTGTCGCATGCTTGTAGTAGGTACATGTGTTTCAGGGTTTGTACATGCTGTGCTCTGGAAACTCAGAGTTGGGTTAGCAACAAGTCTGATTTTTTCAAGATCCCTAAAGTCGTACTCTGAATTGATCAGGATTGAAAAAATGGGTAATCTGAAAATCAGGTTTAGCCAACAATAGGGTCTGACATTTCAGACTAATCATACTAAATAGTTTGATAACGTCACCCCTTTCAACACAAAATTATCTCTTCGATTGCCCAGACTTGAACATGCAAGTTTACAGTACAGTAGCAAAATCCTCGCCTTGCCGAACCATACTGGGAAATGCGCGCACCAATTACGAGCAAGGAAATTTCTTAGTCAGCAGAAGCACCAACAGAATTCGTTTTTGTGCCCGCAGCGTGCCATATGTGATGTTCGTTTTTTTACAATTTCATTTCGCTCCGCGTCGCTCGTCGACGCACTTTCGTCACGCGGCGTTTGCTTGGCGCAAGTTGGGGCCTGCCACGAATGTGTTTGTAGGATCAGCCAATCGGACGTTTCTGTGCGAAGCTGAGGGGGCTGGGCTGTTAAATTATATTTGTTATATAATTGTAGGCTTGGTAGGTGTTACTGTAGTCTACTGTAGAGGGTACAACTCCCTCCTTGTATGCCTCTCTCTCTTCTATTCTATCTCTCTTTTCTCTCGTCAACCGCTCTCTCGACATTCTTCTCCTAGCTCCTAAACCCTGACGCCATTTCATGGCAGCCCTTCCTTCCTAGCTAAGTTAGTCTTCTAACATGGTTTCAGAGCCGGCGGTCTGCCCTGTTGGGCCGCCTCCTCACACTTCCGCCACGTACCCCCCCCCCCCCCCCGTCACGCCGCGCTGGCCCCGTCATGCCGCGTTGGCCCCCTCACTCCGCGCTGGCCCCGTCACGCCGCGTCGGCCCCGTCACTCCACACCGGCCCCGTCCCTTCGCACTGGCCCCGTCACGTTGCGCTGGCCCCGTCACCCCGCGCTGGCCCCGTCACTCCACGCTGGCCCCGTCACTCCACGCTGGCCCCGTCACGCCGCGCTGGCCCCGTCACGCCGAGCTGGCCCCGTCCCTCCGCGCCGGCCCCGTCACGCCGCAGCCCCGGCAATCCGTGCCGGCCCAGTCACTCCGCGCTGGCCCCGTCACGTCGCCGTGCCTCAGGGCTTCGTCGTGCCGCCGTGCCACCGTCGTCGCGTCAGCGCACGGGCGGCAGTGGGCCACCCATTGATATAGGCCCCAGGCAGCAAGCCCGCACTCCAGCTCGCCGCACCTCCCCAGCTCGTCGTGTCGGACCCTGCTCGCCGCATCGGACCCAGCTCGCTACGTTGGACCCAGCTCGTCGCGTCGGTCCCAGCGGACCCAGCTCGCCGCGTCGGTCCCAGCTCGCAGCGTCGGTCCCAGCTCGCCACGTCAGCTGGCTCCGCCCCGCCACCGCTCAAGAAGGCCTAGCGCCCCCCTTCCTTGCAGTCACCTCTGTTGCAGGGTATGGGGGTGCTAGGCTTAGAGGTGTTGCATGTGGGGTGGGTTTGTGATTACCAAGCCTAGGGAGTGTGTTAAATAATATTTGTTATAAAATTGTAGGCTTGGTAGGTGTTACTGAACTCTATTGTAGAGGGTACAATCCTCTCCTTGTATCCCTCTCTCGTTCT
This sequence comes from Closterium sp. NIES-67, assembly GCA_027943415.1. Classification (NCBI taxonomy): domain Eukaryota; kingdom Viridiplantae; phylum Streptophyta; class Zygnematophyceae; order Desmidiales; family Closteriaceae; genus Closterium; species Closterium sp. NIES-67. Next base: position 59,506 of record BQMB01001203.1, on the reverse strand, counting down.
AGTTCTCTCTCTTTTCTCTCGTCAACTTTCCTCTCCTAGCTCCTAGCTCCTAAACCCTCACGCCATTTCATGGTCGCCCTTCCTTCCTAGCTAAATTAGCCATTGTAACATGGAATCAGAGCTGTTCGTTCCTTGTGGGCCTTCTCCTCACGCTTCCGCCGCGCTCTTCTAATCTCTCTCTCTCTCTCTCTCTCTCTCTCTCTCTCTCTCTCTCTCTCTCTCTCTCTCTCTCTCTCTCTCTCTCTCTCTCTCTCTCTCTCTCTCTCTCTCTCTCTCTCTCTCTCTCTCTCTCTCTCTCTCTCTCTCGCTACCATGGCGGCCGCGTCGTGCTGCTGTGGCTGCGTCGTCGTGCCGCCGGCCGCGCCGTGGTGTCGCGGCCGTCGCGACGCGCTGCCGTGGCGTCGCGCTGTTGTAGCGTCGACGTCAAGTCGTGGCGGCGTCGGCGTCGAGGTAATTTTGTGGCGGCGTGACGGCGCCGTCGTGCTGCCGCGGCGTCTACGCGACAGCGCGTGGTCGGCACGGACGGCAGCGGCCAGCGCCTCTTCTTAGCGCTGGCCAGCACGCCCGCATGCAGCCAGCGCGCCACACGGGGCGGCACGCTCCCAGGCTCCGCTGTTGAAGCCCCGCCCCCCCCTTCCCCTACGTCATCTCTTCCTTGCCGCAGCCGACGGCTACTGTGCGCCGGCCGTCCCTCCGTCGTGGAGCCCGGCCACGCCGCCGAGTGCTGCGAGCTCCGCCGCCGCCGGCAGCTGTCGTCGAAGCCGCCATCGCCGCAGCCGGTGCCGCTGGACACGCCACCGCACGCCGTTGGCGCCGCCGCTGTCGACGCTGCCGCCGTCGCCGCTGTTGCAGCCGATGTCCTCGTTGTCGACGTCGCCCCGCCTCACGCGCCGTGGGTTTGACCGTGCTGAAGTAGCTGTCGCTGCTACTGAGTATGGGGGTGCTAGGTTTGGGGGTGTGGGTGTGTGTGGGCTTGCCACTACCAAGCCTAGGGGGTGTGTTAAATTATATTTGTTATATAATTGTAGGCTTGATAGGTGTTACTGAATTCTACTGTAGAGGGTACAACTTTCTCCTTGTATGCCTCTCACTCTTCTATTTTATCTCTTATCTCTCGTCAACTGCTCTGTCGACTTTCTTCTCCTAGCTCCTAAACCCTCACGCCATTTCATGGCCGCCTTTCCTTCCTAGCTAAGTTAGTCTTCTAACATGGGCTGCCCTCACTTCTGATCTTGGCGAAAGAGACGGGCAAGGCGATCAATAATGAACTTCACATTTCTGCTTCTGATACTAGTTCCTAGGCATTCACCCTAAACATCACCTCATCATCCATTTCATTGTCCTCTGAGACAGTGTTGCACGCAGGTTCCTGGGCCCTAACCTATCCTTCTAACATATATTTGAATTGAAACAATGGATATATTGTTAAACAAGCTAGATAAGGAGATGAGCAATGGAAATGGCGCGAGGGTTTAGGTGCTAGGAGAAAGTTACGAGAGGAAAGAGTGTTGGACTAGAAGAGAACGAGATACAAGGGGTTGTCCCCTCTACAGTGGGATTCAGGAATGTCGCAAACCTACCAAGCATAAACAATTATGTATAATATATAATTTGACATATATTACTGACGGGATATAATACAGCCAGGACTGAAAATTTCGCAGCCCACCCACCACAGCCCACTAAATGAACACAAGCAAAAAGAAAAAAACAAGCAGCCCACCTAAAGGAAAGTGCAGTAGAGTATATGTGTCATAAGTATAATGACTTGCTCCAGCACCTTGCACCTTGCACAGGAGAACATTCCACCCATGGCTGGATGGATGCCCTCTCACATCACAGCATCTGTCTCCAGAACAGCCTCAGCCGTCCACTGCTCACCACCCCCTCTAGATGCCATAGTCAGCCACCGGGCTGAGCTCCTTAGCACGGGCGAACGTGGTGTGAGCGCAGTCCACAGAGAGCACAGAGCTGCTCTCGTACGACCGCGGGGTTCCGTCCAGGAAGCCCTGCCCGCTCGCCCCATCAGCCGAGATCGGATGGTGCAGCAACGCAATCAGCTTCTGGAAATCCTCGGCGCGCTGCGCGTGGTCCTCGCGGTACGTCTGCCCCAGCACGCCATGGATCTCGTCCGTGTGCTCCAGCTCCACGATCCCCACGTTAATATGCGCCTCAGCATCGGTGGCGGTCTGCAGCTTCGGGTTGGCGATGCGCAGGCGCAGGTCAAGGGACACGAGTCCGTCGATTGTGAGAGTGTAGTAGTCCACGTCGAACGGGCCCTCCTGCTCGAGATCCTTGAAGGTGATAGTGAGGCCGCCTGTAGCGGAGACGGAGTCCCCGAGGGCCATGCGGCGGATGGTGGACCCGTCGATCTCGATTGTCTTCATGAAGCCGTCACCGCGCTCCTGCTGCTTGCCGCTGCGCGCTGCCAGGCGCACCTTGTGGTCCACGCCATTGGCCGTCCACACGATGCCGACCTCCCTGTTGCCATGCCATAGACGCGGATGGGGTGGGTGTGGGATAGGGGATAAAGGGGATGGATTGAGGACGCGGGGAGAGGTGAGGGGAGAAGAACAGAGGGAGCTAGAAAATGCAATGCTTTCTACAAATAGCGAGTGGTGTGCAGAAAGAACAAGCTCGAACAACCCTGGCCTCTCCTTACTTGATCCACGTGTGAACTGCCTTGCCGTCCACCACGAGAGCTGCGCCCTCGGTGCGCTCATCGTAGTACCCCCGGAGCAGCATGTTCACGTGCAGGTCACGGTCAGTGAGCAGGCAGAAGGAGCGGTCGGGGCGGCCATTGAAGTCGAAGTGCGTGCCGTGCGCGCCCACCAGGTGCGGGTCGTTGAGGATCCCGGGTGCGTCGTTGCACTCCCCGCCGGTGCGGACCTGCAGATGGGTTGGAAGCGGTTGGGAGGGTTGATCAGACGGAGAAGAAGCGTAAATTTGGAGGGAGCAGAAAAGTTCAGGGGGACTGCCGTGAGAGCATACTTTGGGGAGGGAGACTTGGGAGAGGACGCTCATGAAGAGTAATGCAGTGTGGATCCCGGACGGCTGCAACTTGCATTTGACACTGATAGCTCGGCTCGTACTTGACCAAAAACAGGAAGGGAGGGCAGGGAAGGCAGGCAGGGAGAGCAGGGAAGGCAGGTAGGGAGAGCAGGGAAGGCAGGTAGGGAGAGCAGGGAAGGCAGGTAGGGAGAGCAGGGAAGGCAGGCAGGGAGAGCAGGGAAGGCAGGTAGGGAGAGCAGGGAAGGCAGGTAGGGAAAGCAGGGAAGGCAGGTAGGAAGAGCAGGGAAGGCAGGTAGGGAGAGCAGGGAGGCAGGCAGGGAGAGCAGGGAAGGCAGGTAGGGAGAGCAGGGAAGGCAGGCAGGGAGAGCAGGGAAGGCAGGTAGGGAGAGCAGGGAAGGCACACGGACGAACCTGCAGGTGCACGGGCTTGCTCTCCGTGGCATACTGCGCAATGAGCTGCCCGCACGTGTAGTCAATCTCGTCGTGCACCAGGAAGCACGCGCCGGGGGTCCTGCCGCCGTGGGACACAGCACGACACGGAAATGATACGAGATGAGAAAGGGGCTAGTACTACTACGAGATACAGGCACGCCGCGAGGGAATGCGGCACACTGCGGCAACGCCCACGCGAGGATTGAAATCCAAAATGCAGTGAAAGGCGGCAGTTCCGCCACGCCCAGCGGAGACACTGCGTTGTTCTCTCCGAGACCGCCCCGCACTCACTTGGTGCCGTCGATGGTGATGTCGGGGATGTACTGCCAGTACGTGCACCTCGGGGTGGCCGCGCACGTATTACAGCACGTCTGCGGCGACGCCTTCTTGACCGTCAACGGATTCCCCTTAACGTACACCTCGATCCCCAGCTTATGCTTCAGCAGATTCGACGTCTTCCACTTGGCGGGGATCCCGCCCTTGCTGCAGTTCGCAGGCGTGCACGCGCCCTGCCCGGGCACCGGCAGATGCGCGGGGCACTTCATGGCGTTCCACCCGGCCTTCTTCACATCGGGAATTGCGACGGAGTCCTGCGTCGTGTCGACGAACGTCGCCCCAGGCTCTTCCTGCGCGAGCACGACCTTGGGGACGTCCGCGCGGAAGCCGTCGTCCTGCTCGCCCTGCCCGTCGGGCTTCGGGTTGTTCACCACGCTCGTGATCGACCCCGCGGATTTGCCCACCTTCTTCGGGCCGTCCGGACCGTCGGATGATGAGCCGCTGGATGATGAGCCGTTGGATGATGAGCCGTCGGCGCGGGACACGGGGAGGAGGATGGAGACGGCGAGGAGGAGGAGGAGGGAGAGGGAGAGGGTTACCGCGGATCCGGTGCGGCCGCTGCTGCGGCTGCTGCTGCTGCTGCTGCTGCGCGCCATTGTCGTACGTTCGAGTGAATGCGAGGCTCTGAGAGAACTGGGGAAGAGATCAGGAGGGCCTGTTTAGGAGTGGGTCAATGCCAGGCGACGGAACTCTCAACTCAGGAGAAAGTGCTGATTCTTCTCAGGGGAATGCGGCGAATGCTGCAGCTGTTTGATCGAGCTGGTTAACTGAATGATAGGTTCGCCATCGAGAGAAGCTTATGTACCCGTACCACATCCATCGGCGCCGCAGCGCCGAGAGTTAGGCCAGTCAGAGCTCGGCTTACGATACACCACACGACATAGTGGTTATCAATAAGCAGGCCGTTTCCAGGGCGGAAATGGTCGGCAGGTTAGTTTCAGGTGGCAAGCAAGGCTGCGTTATAGTACCTCCCTCGAGTTGAACAGAAACCATGCAGTCTGCGCTGCATGGCGTTTCTGCTGGACCCACCGTGCCTAGCGTGTGGTCCGAATTCACCTAATGCGTCACTCAGAAAGGTTCCGTAGTCTACAAGTATGTTAAGTGCGAACTAGTGCGATTCCTGGTGGTGGAGGTCACGATGCTTCAGGAGGGAATTCAGAAATTTTCTTCCTCCAAGAAACCGGGGGCCCGATTCGAAGCATTTCAGGGGACTCCGCAAATGTATGCAAAGGAAATGGCCAATCACCGCGGAGACAACAGGGGCTTGGAGCGTGTGGACGGCGATACCACGACAGGCAAACTTACCCAGGTCGTCAGGAGCACCCTGGCAGCGGTTGTCGCCTGTCTCCGTCCGAAAGTTGCGAAGCAGTTACGGATGACTCTGGTGATTTTTTGCGAGAAGAAACGATCGCCAGGGGAGAACTGTTGGGTGGCAGAAAATAAAACAATAAAGGGAAAGTACATCGGCGCTCAGTATTAGGGGCCTCGATAATATGTACGGTCAGTGACGCAATAGAAACAATCAGAATTAGCGAGTTCGCAACATGTTTCATCAGTCGGGTTCCACGGTTAGTCAGAAACTGTAGGAAAAAAGTTCCACAAATGGTCAGTAAAAGTAACCCCCGCCCGTCTAGGAACGTTTTCCCGCTTGCGCCAGCCCAATTTCGTCATCATTGTGGCAGGCGCGAAATTTCTCCCCAGCTCCAGGCGCAGTTCGAGCGAAAAAAACGTCATATACCCAAATTTAATTTTATTGGATACAAGTTATTCGAGAAACAAGAAAATACGATTTTGTTTCGAAACACATACTTTCGTGGTAGAGTGTAGTGCGTTCCGTGAAGCTTAAAGCGAGCGTACAGACCAAACTCAAGATTCAAAGGCTTTGAATCTTGAGTTGGGGGTCGCGAAAATCGCGAGGGGCACAAGTGTCGCAAAAACGGGGCGGGCCCCACGCGAAAGGCTAGGGGTCTCGCGACGGCTGTTAATGATCTCGCCAAAACTGGCGAGGTCGCAAGGGTACAGCGGGCGACGCTGCCCGTCGAACACGCGAAAGCACTGTTCAGACAAATTGAAACAGTAAAACTCATTTACGGAGAAAAGCACCTACAGTGTTGCTGAAGCTCGTGAAAACGTAGAAACGTAGAAACCACCACAACGCATCTACGTTTACACAAAAACAGGACAACATTTAAACAATATCAGGGATCTAGTTCCCACTGAGTGCAAAGTCAGGGTTTTTAAACGTACACAAACGAGAAGGGCGCGATTGTCATTTTTATTAGGCAAGAAGCAAGACACACAATGCAGCACGACCAAGGAAACCCCCACCAGATGTCACCTCTCCCCCCCACCAGAGCCCGCCTACCCCTCCCGAAAAACACGGGGAGAGGAGCACAGTGCTATGCTTCCCCCCTCACAGAGCTATGCTTCCCCCCTCTCAGCAATATGCTTCCCACGTCACAGCACTGTGCTTCCCCCCTCACAGCACTGTGCTTCCCCCGTCACAGCACTGTGCTTCCCCCCTCACAGCACTGTGCTTCCCCCCTCACAGCACTGTGCTTCCCCCCTCACAGCACTGTGCTTCCCCCCTCACAGCACTGTGCTTCCCCCGTCACAGCACTGTGCTTCCCCCCTCACAGCACTGTGCTTCCCCCGTCACAGCACTGTGCTTCCCCCCTCACAGCACTGTGCTTCCCCCCTCACAGCACTGTGCTTCCCCCCTCACAGCACTGTGCTTCCCCCCTCACAGCACTGTGCTTCCCCCGTCACAGCACTGTGCTTCCCCCCTCACAGCACTGTGCTTCCCCCCTCACAGCACTGTGCTTCCCCCCTCACAGCACTGAGTGGGAGCAGGGGGTAAGACGGAGTGGGAGCAGGAGGTACGACGGAATGGTTTTAGGAAGGGATAGGTGCGGGGATCATGAGGGGTGGCGTTGGAAGCGGTGGGTACGACAATAAGAGGGGGGAGAGAGGGGGGGGGGGGGGGGGGGGGGGGGGAGGGGGACAGTTGGACGGTCGCAAATAAGAAACCAGAGTGAGAAGGGCATTTGGAGGAGTGAGTGGAGGGGGCCAGAGAGAGAGAGGCGGAGAGAAAAAGAAAGAGAGAAAGAGAGAGAGAGAGAGAGAGAGAGAGAGAGAGAGAGAGAGAGAGAGAGAGAGAGAGAGAGAGAGAGAGAGAGAGAGAGAGAGATCGATAGAGAGAGATAGGGGGGGGGGGGCGCGAGAGAGAAAACCCGCCTCCCTCCCATCCAGACCCCTACTTCTCCCCCCCTCCCAAGAACCTCCTTTCCCCCGCTGCCATGCCCCTCCTTCCCCCCCTCCCATAGCCCTGCTTCCCCTTCTCCCATAGCCCTCCTTCCCCCCTCCCATAGCCCTCCTTTCCCCCCTCCCATAGCCCTCCTTCCCCCCCTCCCAGAGCCCTCCTTTCCCCCCACCAGAGCCCTCCTTTCCCCCCAACAAGAGCCCTCCTTTCCCCCCCACCAGAGCCCACCTTTCCCCCCCACCAGAGCCCTCCTTTCCCCCCCGCCAGAGCCCTCCTTTCCCCCCCACCAGAGCCCTCCTTTCCCCCCCACCAGAGCTCACCCCTCCCCCAACCAGAGTCCACCTCCCGCCCCACCAGAGCCCACCTCCCCCCACACCAGAACCCACCTGGCCCCCCACCAGAGCCCACCTTTGGAAGAGCTGGGGGGATAGAGGTGGGCAGAGCAAGGGTAACGAGGGAGGGGAGTCGGGGGAATGGTGACGTGGAGTAGGCGTGAGAGAGGTAGCCGGTGGGAGGGGAGAGAGGTGCGCAGAGCGGGGGAGAGTGAGTTGGGCTGCGGAGGAGAGAGAGAGGGGCAGAACGCGGGAGAGAGAGAGGGGCAGTGTGAGGATAACAGGGGATATAGGGATATGGTGGGAAGGTTGGGAGGGATAACAGGGGAAGGGGCGGGCGGACAGGGCAAGAGCTTGAGTGAGGGAATGGACCGATGAGCTACGCAAAGGGATAGGCGAGGGGATAGGAAGGGATGGGCGCGGGGATAGGAAGGGATGGGCGCGAGGATAGGAGGGATGGGCGCGGGGATAGGAAGGGATGGGCGCGGGGATAGGAAGGGATGGGCGCGGGGATAGGAAGGGATGGGCGCGGGGATAGGAAGGGATGGGCGAGGGGATAGGAAGGGATGGGCGCGGGGATAGGAAGGGATGGGAGCGAGGATAGGAGGGATGGGCGCGGGGATAGGAAGGGATGGGCGCGGGGATAGGAAGGGATGGGCGCGGGGATAGGAAGGGATGGGCGCGGGGATAGGAAGGGATGGGCGCGGGGATAGGAAGGGATGGGCGCGGGGATAGGAAGGGATGGGCGCGGGGATAGGAAGGGATGGGCGCGGGGATAGGAAGGGATGGGCGCGGGGATAGGAAGGGATGGGCGCGAGGATAGGAAGGGATGGGCGCGGGATAGGAAGGGATGGGCGCGGGGATAGGAAGGGATGGGCGCGGGGATAGGAAGGGATGGGCGCGGGGATAGGAAGGGATGGGCGCGGGGATAGGAAGGGATGGGCGCGGGGATAGGAAGGGATGGGCGCGGGGATAGGAAGGGAGGGAATTGGCGACGGGAAGTCATGGGAGGGCCGGCGAGGATGGGAAAGGGGGTGAGAATGGGTGCTGGGGGAAAGCGGAGAAGCGGGAAAGCGGGAATGCGGGAAAGCGGGTTGGGAGGAAAGTGGAATCGGGGAAGTGGGAATCGAGAGAGCAGGAAGCGGGATCCGGGAAGCGGGAGAGCAGGGGCAGCTTGAGTGCAGAAAAGCGGGGAGGCGAATGCAGGCAGATGCAGCGGGCGGGGCGGGAAACGGGGAATGCGGATGAGTGGGAAAGCGGGGCAGCGCTCTTGCAGCTGCTGCGAGGAGCGGGGAGTGGGAAGTGAGGCGACGGGCGAGATATTTGGGCGCACTGGCGAGGAAATATCTTAGGGCTCGCTAATCAGGTGTTCGCGTGGCGAGCGCTGAAATGATAGCGTGACATGCAGCACAGTGGCCGATCGGGTACGAAATCGCTGGTCGCGTGAAGTAACGGAGATGCGGCAGGTAGCTGTCGCGCACAGGATTATGGGAATGTGTAAACGTTACTAATAAGCCGCACCTTTCCAGTGAATGACGAAATAGGAGGTAAGCGCTGTGTTAGGGAGCAAGAATGGACGGGAAGGAGCCATGGCCACCGAGTAGAGAGTAAAAAGCAAAAGCTTTGGGTCTTGGTGTGGCGGGGGGAAGAGGCTTCGCTTGTTCCGTCGCATAGCCAATCAGAATCTTCCCAAATCAAAATCGCACCCCCTCCTGACGATATTTGGTTACCGTGTGTTTTTCGCGTTAGTTTTCGTGCGTCGGGGGACTCAAAACCTTTGACTCTTGAGTTTGGTCTGTACGCTCGCTTTAAGAATGGCGGTTTTGTCTCTACCGCATTTACGCCCCCCAAAAACGTCAAGCCTTAAACTTATCGCCATTCCCGAATCGCTTGAAAGAAAAACATATAATGAAAACTATGGAAATTTATTTTGGGAAATGAATATGTTTAAAATTGCAGCAAAGTACACTTATAGCCGCACAAAAATTTGTATTAACTTAAGTACAACAAATATTTTAGATCTCTGCCGGTTGTGGTTATAAAATTTCTCACAAATGAATTTACTGCAAAAACATTCCCGCTAATTCACGACTCTACACGTCACGTCATGCTCGAAAAAAATATCGCATGCGCGGCACAGTAGAATATTGATGCCTCACTGGCTTAGCGCGGATCCCTAATAGATTTGCCCTTGTGTGTCAAATATTTTTTTGTTTTGTGCGCGTTTGTTAATGTTTGAACAATGTCGCACCCGATGTGCGGCCCACTGTGGCCCGATTAGCTTATATGACAGAAATTTGCAGGGCCTCAATTTTGGAATTTTGTGTGCGCAACGTTCAAAGAATGTTTATTTTGGGAATATTTTTCGTAGTTTTCTCGAACTGCGCTCGGAGCTGAGGAGAAATTTCGCGCCTGACACAATGATGACAAAACTGGGCTGGCGCGAGCGAGAAAACGTTCCTAGACGGGTGGGGGTTACTTCTACTTACCATTCGTGGAACTTTTTTCCTACAGTTTCTGACTAACCGTGGAACCCGACTGATGAAACATGTTGCGAACTCGCTAATTCTGATTGTTTCTATGCGTCACTGACCGTACATATTATCGAGGCCCCTAATACTGAGCTTCGATGTACTTTCCCAACAATAAATATAATATCATAGAAGTGTGTCTTCAGATAGAAGCTTTAGAGATTTACATACAAAAGAATGATACGATAGGCTCATCACAAGCGCTTAGTGGAATAAAATTCAATTTATTTATTATCCTTCTTTGAAATATACGCCCTCCCCCCCCCTTCCCCCTTCCCTCCCAGCCCTTGTAGTGGCCAGTCTCGTCGGTGATGGGGGCCCCCACGCGCCAGGCGTCTGCTGTGGCGAGGAGGGGACGCAGGGGAAGGAGGGCAGCTGGCGTGCGGGCGGTGGTGACGTCACAGGCGTCGCGCGATCGGCTGCGGCCCGACGGCGCCGTCACAGAGCGGCGTCGATGCCGCAGCGGGACGTCAACGCTGCGACGGCAGCACGACGGTCCGACACCGCGGCAGCGCGTCGAGACGGCCGCGGTACGACGTGGCCAGCGGCATCACGACGCCGCCACTGCAGCAAAACGCGGCTGCCATGGCCGCGCGAGCGAACGAGGGTGAGGAGTACGCGGCGGAAGCGTGAGGAGGCGGTCCAGCAGGGAGGAACTGCTCTGATACCATATTAGAAGGCTAGCTTAGCTAGGAAGCTAAGAAAGGCATGAGGTTTAGCTAGGAGGAGCAATGGAGTGGTGTGAGGTTTAGGAAGGAGAAAAGTTGAGGAGAGAAAAGAGAGTTAGGAAAAAAGAGAGAGGGATACAAGGAGGGTTGTTGTACCCCTTACAGTAATGTTCAGTAACATCTAATCTACCAAGCCTACACATAATATATCTCAATGTATAATTTTAACAGTACTAGTCTCATACAGTGCTTAAAGCGAGCGTACAGACCAAACTCAAGATTCAAAGGCTTTGAATCTTGAGTTGGGGGTAGCGAAAATCGCGAGGGGCACAAGTGTCGCAAAAACCGGGCGGGCCCCACGAGAAAGGCTAGGGGTCTCGCGACGACTGTTAATGATCTCGCCAAAACTGGCGAGGTCGCAAGGGTACAGCGGGCGACGCTGCCCGTCGAACACGCGAAAGCACTGTTCAGACAAATTGAAACAGTAAAACTCTTTTACGGAGAAAAGCACCTACAGTGTTGCTAAAGCTCGTGAAAACGTAGAAACGTAGAAACCACCACAACGCATCTACGTTTACACAAATACAGGACAATATTTAAACAATGAAGCACACGACTTGAAACTATCAGGGATCTAGTTCCCACTGAGTGCAAAGTCAGGGTTTTAAAACGTACACAAACGAGAAGGGCGCGATCGTCATTTTTATTAGGCAAGAAGCAAGACACACAATGCAGCACGACCAAGGAAACCCCCACCAGATGTCACCTCTCCCCCCCACCAGAGCCCGCCTACCCCTCCCGAAAAACACCGGGAGAGGAGCACAGTGCTATGCTTCCCCCCTCACAGAGCTATGCTTCCCCCCTCTCAGCAATATGCCTCCCCCGTCACAGCACTGTGCTTCCCCCGTCATAGCACTGTGCTTCCCCCCTCACAGCACTGTGCTTCCCCCCTCACAGCACTGAGTGGGAGCAGGGGGTAAGACGGAATGGGAGCAGGGGTAAGACGGAATGGGAGCAGGAGGTAAGACGGAATGGGAGCAGGGGTAAGACGGAATGGGAGCAGGAGGTACAACGGAATGGTTTTAGGAAGGGATAGGCGCGGGGATCATGAGGGGTGGCGTTGGAAGCGGTGGGTACGACAATAAGACGGGGGAGAGAGGGGGGGGGGGGGGGGGGAGGGGGACAGTTGGACGGTCGCAAATAAGAAACCAGAGTGAGAAGGGCATTTGGAGGAGTGAGTGGAGGGGCCAGAGAGAGAGAGGCGGAGAGAAAAAGAAAGAGAGAAAGAGAGAGAGAGAGAGAGAGAGAGAGAGAGAGAGAGAGAGAGAGAGAGAGAGAGAGAGAGAGAGAGAGAGAGAGAGATAGGGGGGGGGGGCGCGAGAGAGAAAACCCGCCTCCCTCCCATCCAGACCCCTACTTCTCCCCCCCTCCCAAGAACCTCCTTTCCCCCGCTGCCATGCCCCTCCTTCCCCCCCTCCCATAGCCCTCCTTCCCCCCCTCCCATAGCCCTGCTTTCCCCCCTCCCATAGCCCTGCTTCCCCACCTCCCATAGCCCTGCTTTCCCCCCTCCCATAGCCCTGCTTCCCCTCCTCCCATAGCCCTGCTTACCCCCCTCCCATAGCCCTGCTTCCCCTCCTCCCATAGCCCTGCTTACCCCCCTCCCATAGCCCTGCTTCCCCTCCTCCCATAGCCCTACTTCCCCCCTCCCATAGCCCTGCTTCCCCTCCTCCCATAGCCCTGCTTCCCCCCCTCCCATAGCCTTACTTCCCCCCCTCCCATAGCCCTGCTTCCCCCCCTCCCATAGCCCTGCTTCCCCTCCTCCCATAGCCCTGCTTCCCCCCCTCCCATAGCCTTACTTCCCCCCCTCCCATAGCCCTGCTTCCCCCCCTCCCATAGCCCTGCTTCCCCCCCTCCCATAGCCTTACTTTCCCCCCTCCCATAGCCCTGATTTCCCCCCTCCCATAGCCCTGCTTCCCCACCTCCCATAGCCCTGCTTCCCCCCCTCCCATAGCCGTGCTTCCCCCCCTCCCATAGCCCTGCTTCCCCCCTCCCATAGCCTTACTTCCCCCCCTCCCATAGCCCTGATTTCCCCCCTCCCATAGCCCTGCTTCCCCACCTCCCATAGCCCTGCTTTCCCCCCTCCCATAGCCCTGCTTCCCCACCTCCCATAGCCCTGCTTCCCCCCCTCCCATAGCCCTGCTTCCCCCCCTCCCATAGCCGTGCTTCCCCCCCTCCCATAGCCCTGCTTCCCCCCCTCCCATAGCCCTGCTTCCCCCCCTCCCATAGCCCTGCTTCCCCCCCTCCCATAGCCCTGCTTCCCCCCCTCCCATAGCCCTGCTTCCCCCCCTCCCATAGCCCTGCTTCCCCCCCTCCCATAGCCTTACTTCCCCCCCTCCCATAGCCCTGATTTCCCCCCTCCCATAGCCCTGCTTCCCCACCTCCCATAGCCCTGCTTTCCCCCCTCCCATAGCCCTGCTTCCCCACCTCCCATAGCCCTGCTTCCCCCCTCCCATAGCCCTGCTTCCCCCCCTCCCATAGCCCTGCTTCCCCCCCTCCCATAGCCCTGCTTCCCCCCCTCCCATAGCCCTGCTTCCCCCCCTCCCATAGCCCTGCTTCCCCCCCTCCCATAGCCCTGCTTCCCCCCCTCCCATAGCCCTGCTTCCCCCCCTCCCATAGCCCTGCTTCCGCCCCTCCCATAGCCCTGCTTCCCCCCTTCCCATAGCCCTGCTTCCCCCCCTCCCATAGCCCTGCAGGGCGTGGGGATAGGAAGGGAGGGAATTGGCGACGGGAAGACATGGGATGGCCGACGAGGATGGGAAAGGGAGGGGAAAATGGGTGCTGGGGGGAAGCGGGGACGCGGGAAAGTGGATGCTGGGGGGAAGCGGGAACGCGGGCTAGCGGATTGGGCGGAAAGCGGAAAATAGGGGAAGCAGGATAATGGGAAAGTGGGAATCGAGAGAGCAGGAAGCGGGATACGGGAAGCGGGAAAGCAGTGGCAGCTTGAGTGCGGGAAATCCGGGAGGCGAATGCAGGCAGATGCAGTGGGCGGGGCGGAAAACAGGGAATGCGGAAGAGTGGGAAAGCGGGGCAGCGCTCTCGCAGCTGCTGCGAGGAGCAGGGAGTGGGAAGCGAGGCAACGGGCGAGGTACTTGGGCGCACCGGCGAGGAAATGCCTTCGAGCTCGCTAGTAAGGTCTTCGCGTGGCACGCCCTAAAATGATAGCGTGGCATGCAGCGAAGTGGGCGATTAGGTACGAAATCACTGGTCGCATAAACTAACGGAGATGCGGCAGGTAGCTGTCGCCCACAGGGTTACGGGAACATGTAAACGTTACTAATAAGCCGCACCTTTCCCGTGAATGACGAAATAGGAGGTAAGCGCTGTGTTAGGGAGCGAGAATGGCGGGGAAGGAGCCATGGGTACTGAGTACAGAGTAAAAAGCAAAAGCTTTGGGTCTTGATGTGGCGGGGGGAGAGGCTTTCCTTGTTTTGTCGCTGGGTTGGTGGTGAGTCGCATAGCCAATCAGAATCTTCCCAAATAAAAATCGCACCCCTCCTGCTGGTATTTGGTTACCGTGTTTGTTTCGCGTTAGTTTTCGTGCGTCGGGGGACTCAAAACCTTTGACTCTTGAGTTTGGTCTGTACGCTCGCTTTAAGAATGGCGGTTTTGTCCGAATCTAGAATGATAAAAAACCATGTTTACTGATCATGAAAACAGTGCCAAAAACACTAGACGAAAACAATTTCGGCAAAGCTCCTCGAGCGAAAAATACTTCTCGGCGAAAAAAAAAAAAAAAAAAAAAGGGTCGCTTGCGACACAAAAGGAACCCAACTGTCAAACATTTGTATCTCTAATGTTTGTATAGATTGTATAGGGTCATCTTTTAGAAAGTACAACCCTTAGATATATATCCTTGTACCAATTTTCTCTAACTATTTAATTCAGTTCTAAGATGGTATCAGCAGTAGGTAGGTCCCGCCGCCCGCCCACGCTTCCGCTCTAGGACCTAGCCGCCCCCGCGCCCGTCCTAGTCGACCGCCCTAGCCGCTCACCCTAGTCGCGCCCGCGCGTCCGTCCTAGCTGCGCCTGCGCGCCCGTCCTCCTGGCTCCCGCGCCCGTCCTAGCTGGCCTCGCGCCCGTCCTAATGGCCCCCGTGCCCGTCCTAGCTGGCCCCGCGCCCATCCTACCGGCCCCCGCGCCTATCCTAACGACCCCCGCGCCTATCCTAACGACCCCCGCGCCCGTCCTAGCTGGCCCCGCGCCCGTCCTAGTTGGCCCCGCGCCCGTCCTAGCTGGCCCCACGCCAGTCCTAACGGCCCTCGCGCCCGTCCTAGCTGGCCCTACGCCCGTCCTAGCTGGCCCCGCGCCCGTCCTCTCGGCCCCTGCGCCCGTCCTACCGGCCCCCGCGCCCGTCATACCGGCCCCCGCGCCCGTCCTACCGGCCCCTCCGCCCGTCCTAGCCGGCCCCGCGCCCATCCTAGCTGGCCCCCGCGCCCGTTCTACAGGCTCCCGCACCCGTTCTACAGGCCCCCGCGCCCGTCCTACCGGTCCCTGCGCCCGTCCTAGCCGGCCCCGCGCCCGTATTACCGACCCCAGCGCCCACCCTCGGCCCGTCCTAGCCGACCCCGCGCCCGTCCTACTGGCCCCCGCGCCCGTCCTGCCAACCCCTGCACGCGCCCTGCCCGTCGACCTCCGGCCCCGTGCTCACCTTCCCGCCAGCCTGCCGCCGATCTGTGTGCGGCCCGCCCTTCGTGCCCGCTACAGCCCTGCACTCTCGCCTGATGGCGGGTGAGCTTCGCTTCGACGCTGAAGGCCAACCTCTGGAGTTCGAGGCCTGGCTAGCCGACCTCCGCCGCCACCTCACTAGCCAGCGCCAAGATGGCCACTCGCTTTCGGTACACCTTGACGGTACGCTTCCATGCCCAGACACCCCTGCTGTGCTGCCAGCTGACCCCACACTTGCTGAGCGTGAGTCTGCTTCGGACGCTGCTCTTGTTCGCTCTATCTGGCTTTCCCGTGACGCTGTTGCACAGCTTGCCATTAGCAATGCCCTACCCCTGTCTGAGCGCCCTCGCTTTCGGTCTATCACCACCGCCCAGGCTTTCTTAGATGTTGTTATCCAGCGCTATTCCACCCCGCTTGCTGCCTCGGTGGGTCGCCTGATCCTCCCTCTCCTCTTCCCTGACCTAGCGTCGTTCCCCACGGTTGCTGACCTAGCTGCCCACCTCCGCACGATAGATGAGACCTGGCGCGCTGCTTGCACTGATGCACAGCTTAGAGCCCATCAGCCGCCCCTTACCTCTACCCTCTACCTGCTTGCCACTCGCCTCCTTGACCGCCTTGCCGTTGCTCGTGACCGCTTCCTTAGCATTCACCCCGGTAAACTCACCCTCACAGACTTTGTAGACACCCTGATTGTTATTGAGACCCGCCACCGCTCTATCGCCCAGGCGAGCGGTACTGTGCCGGCCCCTATCTTTCAGGGTTGTGCCCCCGCTCAGTGCACCTTCTCCGATAGTCCTACCACTGTTGCTGAGACCGCCGCTGTAGCGCAGTTCCGTCCGGGGAAGGGTCGCCGCCCCAAGTCTGGGCGCGGCGGAGGGGGTGGGGGTGCAGGTGGAGGTGGTGGTGGAGTCGGGTCGCTTGGTGGTGGAGCGGACGAGGGGACCCAGCCGGGTTCAGCTGAGCAGCTGCCCCAGCAGCCGCAGCAGCAGCAGCCACAGAAGCCGCAGCAGACAAGGCCGGCGAGTGGCCTCCCGCCCGGATGGCCTGGCGCTGGTGGTGGTCGTGCGCGTGGTGGTGTACCGGGTGGCGGTTTGGGAGGCGTGCGCTGTCAGTACCACCTCCAGACCGGTCCTCGCCGCAGCTTCGTTTGCGGTAAGATCGGTCACACCACTGCTCGCTGTTTTCGTCGCCTGGACGACCTGTTTCGTCAGCGCTTTGGCCCGTCGCCCGACCTCCCGGACTGGCACAGTTTGCTTAGCCGTAGAGTTCAGATTTTGGACATGGACATGGATGCCATTGTTGCTGCCCTGCATATGATATATGCTGATGACTCTAGTGTGCTTCCGTCTTATTACACCTTGTCGCCTAGTGTAGGTGTGCCTAGCTTAGCCTCCCCTGCTGCGTCAGGCGTAGGATCTCCTGCTTTGTTTAGCCTCGGTGCTTCTGCCGTTGCTCCGCCGCCAGACACCACTGCTGCGCTTTCCTTCACCTTAGACTCTGGCGCTTCCCAGTGTTTCTTCCGCGACTCCACTACGCTGACGCCACTTCCTGTTCCTGCTGCGGTTTCTCTTGCTGACCCCTCCGGCGCTCCAGTAGTCGCCAGCAGTTCCACCACCCTTCCCTGTCCGGCGGTTCCTTCGGGCTCTCTCACAGGTCTGCATATCCCCTCGTTCTCCACGAACCTAGTTGGTGTCGGCTGCCTCCATGACCTTGGCGTCACCACTACGTTCCCTAGTCACGAGCGGTATGCTGTCTGTACCGAGGCCGCCACTGGTGCCCCCCTTTCCACGTTCCCCCGGGACCCGGTGTCCCTGTTCACCCTGGACACCGTGACCCCCGCGGATGGGGCGCCCCCTCAGGTGGCTGTGTCTTCCCAGGTTGCTGCTGCCTGCTCCTGTCGGTCCCTCACTCACCCGACTCTCCTGTGGCACCACCGCCTAGGTCACCCTGCGCTCCCGCGTCTACGTCACATGTCCCAGCATGGTCTCGTCCTTGGTCTCCCCGGTTCGTTTCCCGGCTTTCCCTCCTCCCCCGCCCCACTGTGCACGCCCTGTGTTGAGGGCCGGCTTCGATGTGCCCCTCACTCCTCCTCGTTTCCCCCTACCGCCGTGCCGCTGCAGACCCTGCACATGGACGTCTGGGGCCCCGCCCCCGTCCATGGGTCGCGTCGAGAGCGCTCCTTCCTCGTGCTTGTCGACGACTTCACTCGCTACACCACAGTTTTTCCCCTGGAGCGAAAGGCCGACGTGCCTAACGCTCTCATCCCCTGGCTTGTCTCTGCGCGTGTCCACCGCGGTCTCCCTGTCTTGCGTCTTCACTCCGACTGTGATGGCGAGTTTGCCTCAGGTGTCCCTTGTCGCTTCTGTCGTGCGGAGGGCATCACCCAGACGTTCACCCTGCCGGACTCCCAATAGCAGAATGGGGTCGTTGAGCAACACATCGGTTTGGTCATGGAGGTGGCTCGCACCTCCATGATTCATGCCGGTGCACCCCATTTTCTGTGGCCGTTCGCCGTGCGCTATGCTGCTCACCAGCTTAACCTCTAGCCGTACCCCCAGCGGCCGCAGGTTTCGCCGACCCTTCTTTGGACCAGGTCCCCTGGTGACGCGTTTGCGTTCCACGTCTAGGGTTGCCTTGCTCACGTTCGTGCCTCTGGCACGGACAAGCTCACTGCCCGCACCCTTCTTTGTGTCTTCCTTGGTTTCCCCCTTTTCGCGTCCGACTGGCACTTCTACCACCCGCTGTCCCACCAGTTTTTTCACTCTCGCGACGTCACATTTGACGATTCCGTCTCCTTCTACCGTCGCTTTCCCCACCGAGGTCCCCCTGTTATTCCCCCCTTGTTCCTGGTCACTCCTTCCCCGGTGGTCCCTGCACCCCCCCTACCCCCTCCCGTCGGTTGTCCCGGTCGAGGAGTCTTCTGACTCTGGTGGTCCTACGGCACAGTCCTCGCCGTCTGGCCCTCCCCAGGTGTCTCCACCTCCACCGCCTCCGCAGCCGCCGTCGCCTCTGCTGTCGCAGCCGTCGCCTCTGCTGTCGCAGCCGCCGCCGCAGTCGTCGTCTCCGCAGCCGCCGCCGCAGCCGTTGTCGCCGCAGCAGTTCGTTGACTTTGGTGCTGGCGTTGGGGTGGGTACCAGTCCCGGGGCTCCTGTCGTGGCTTGTCCCGGCGCCGGCGGGGTTTCAAGCTCTGGGGGTGTTCCTTCTAGGGGTGCGGGAGTGGAGGGTTCTCGAGGTAGCCGAGATGCAGCTTGCGGCCCTGGTGTTGGTGTTGTGCCGTCGCAGCCGCAGTCTCCACCGGTGTCCGCCCTTCGTCTGCTCGGCCTACCGTCTCCTGACCCTGCGTCTGTTTCTCTTCTGCCGTCCCCTCCTCTTCCTGTCTACGGCCCTGTGTTTCCTCCGCCGGACTCGTCTTCGGCTTGTCTTCCCCCTCGTTCACCCCCCTGTGTCCCCTCCTCTGTCTCTTGACCCGACGCCTCCGTCTCACGTGTGGACTCGCCGTCCCTCTCGCGCTCGTCCTGTCTCCCCTGTCACGCGCTCTCACCCTATGTTGCTCCGTTCCCACGCGTCTTGCCCTTCCCTTTTCCCGTCGCCTCCTCCGTCCTCCCTAGCCGTTGCGCCTCCTCCTCTGTCTGACTACCTTCGTGCCGTGCGTCCTCTTGTTCCTCGGGTCCTTGCCTCTCTCGTTACCGACCCGTCCATTCCGGTTTCGCGTCTTGACGCTCTTGTCACTGCAGTCGCTGACTTTGCCTCTACCCACCGCCTTGACTACACCACTGCTCTGGTCTCCGACCCTGCCTGTCCTTCGTCTGTCGAGGGTGCCCCTGCCCTCGGCAGTGACGTCCTGGAAGACCGCCAGTTTGAGCATGCTTTCCTGTCTGAGGCTGCTCCCCATCTCTGTTCCATGCTGCTCGTCTCTGAGAGTGACCCAGATGCTTTCGACATCCCGACCCCTCGCACTTACGCTGAGGCGGTTTCGGGACCTTGGGCCTCTCAGTGGATAGCTGCCATGGAGCAGGAGATGGCATCTTAGAGATCCACCGGCACCTACGTCGACGCAGTTCCCCCACCTGGGGTGAACGTAGTCGATGGCCGCTGGCTCTTCAAGGTGAAGCGCCCTCCTGGAGAGCCGCCTGTCTTCAAGGCGCGCTACGTGGCTAGAGTTTCAGTCAGCGTGAGGGGGTGGACTTTGTTCAGACCTTTGCTCCGACCCCGAAGATGACTACTCTTCGGGTGCTGCTACACGTAGCAGCTCAGCGTGACTACGAGCTTTTCTCCCTCGACTTCTCCACTGCCTTTCTTCAGGGCAGTCTCCACGAGCAGGTCTACCTGCGTCGCCCTCAGGGGTTCACTGGCACCTTCCCTCCTGGGACCCAGTGGCTCCTGCGGCGCCCCGTCTACGGCCTGCGGCAGGCTCCCCGTGAGTGGCACAACACGCTACGTGCTACGCTTGCTGACCTGCAGTTCTTTCCGTCCTCTGCAAACCTCTCACTCTTCGTTCGTGCTGGCTAGACTCCGTTCTACATTCTTGTTTACATAGACGACATGGTCTTTGCCACAGCAGATAGGGACCCACTAGCCTCGGTGAAGGCAGAGCTGCTGAAGAGACACACTTGCACTGACCTTGGAGAACTGCGCCGTTACCTTGGCCTGCAGATCTCCAGGGACAGAGCAGTGCGCACCATCACTTTGACTCAGTCACACCTGGTGCGTCAGGTCCTACAGAGGTTCAGCCTTCTGTTCTCCTCCGCACAGCCCACCCCTCTACCTGTAGACCATAGACTCTCTGCTCCAGTTCCTGAGGAGTCGGCAGAGCCCAGTGGTCCTTACGCAGAGTTGGTGGGTTGCCACATGTACCTGATGACTTGCACTCGCCCAGATCTCGCATACCCTCTCAGCATCCTGGCTCGCTTTGTGGCCACTGGCAGACACCGACCTCAGCACTGGTCTGCTTGGGCAGACGATGCCGAGACCCTCAGGTCCTCGCAGGGCTACTGTTTTAGCCTTGGTTCAGGTGCCGTCTCGTGGGAAGCTACTCGCTCCTCGTCTGTTGCCCAGTCCAGCTGTGAGGCCGAGATTTACGCCGGTGCCATGGCGGCACAGGAGCTCCGCTGGCTGACCTTCTTGCTTACTGACTTAGGTGAGCGGCCTAGCTTTGCCCCAGTCCTGTACGTTGACAAGAGCTCCATGATCCTACTGTGTCAGGAGCCTCGACTCGAGGGGAGAGCGAAGCATATCCAGCTGCGGTACTTCCTCCTGCGCGAGCTCCAGCAGCGCCGCCAGGCTCGCGTAGTACACTTGGCCTCAGGTGCCAACACAGCTGATATCTTTACGAAGGCGCTTGCGCCTAAAGATCATCAGCGGCACGGTGTACAGCTCGGTCTAGTTCCTGTAGCCTCTCACTTGCTAGGGCCTTGACTTTGTAGTGTCCTTTATATATATTTACTCAGACTGGACTTGTGTCCTCTCCCAGTGACTGGACTAGTAGTGCCGCCCTGGTCTTGTTCTTACCTTGCTTATACTCATTTTTGACTAGTCTTTATATCCTTGTCTCAGTGGCTGGACTAGTAGTGCCGCCCTGAGCTGCTTGTTCAGGAACTGCCCCTATCCAGTCTAGGGGGTGTGTCAAACATTTGTATCTCTAATGTTCGTATAGACTGTATAGGGTCATCTCTTAGATAGTACAACCTCTGGATATATATCATTGTACCTATTTTCTCTAACTATTCAATTCAGTTCTAAGACCAACAACTTGCAATCAACATTGCGCAAACAGTGACGACTTAGGGGGTGGGGGGGCAAACTGTACAAAGCTTTTCCGGTGCAGCGAGTTTCGGCAAAAAATGCGTTTAGAATTGTACCGGGCGTTTTCAATTTCAGTATGAGTGAACAAGGAGTTAGAGGTTTGTCTCATATAGCGAATTTCACACGCTGCCCCATTTCCCCAAGGGTCGCGACGTGGTGGTCCCCTTCACTGGGTTACCCATACTTTTTCGAAAGCAAGCTCAGGAATCCTGAACTTGATAGCCAGCCAATGTAGACTCGGGCTTTAAGACGGAGAGTAAATGTGTTGAAGAATAGCCATTATGATATCAGCAGAGGCTCACTTGACTAGTTCCTTTACCCATGCCATAACCCGCCAGAAGGGGATGTGTAAAGTTGGGACGGAGCCTCCGCTCCGCTCCCAAACTCCGTTTTTTATGCCCGTCTGTAACTGTGGCCAATCGGATGCACGATACCTGGGTGTAAAAAAGTGTGGATTCGTGCCAGAAATAATTCCCACCCAAGCTTCCAGCACGTTGGAAAACATTTGAACACTCGTTGTACAGATACCAGAACAACTCAGCACGAAAACTGCAAACGCATTTCGCCAATTCCAACGACGCAACGAACCGGGCAACTCGGCCAGCACGAAATGCATACGCCTCGCAAGTCGCCAGAGCGCCGAGGCTGTTTCTCGTGCAGGCGAATTTTGCGAGACATTGCCCTCGTTAGTTACAATCTCGAAATTCAAATTTGTGAAATTTCAGGTGCATTGGTTTTGTCCAGGCGTAGTCTTTTGCTTCGGGAAACAACCGACCGGGCAGAAAAAACGGAGTTTGGGAGCGGGCGGAGCCTCCGTCCGTTCCAACTTGAGGTGAATTCCGTGGTGAGTGTCAGACCCGAGGTCGACCCGTGGCCGAAGGAGCCGCGGGTTGTCACAACCTAACTGCGGGTTTAATTTTCTTGACGGTGCAGCGGCTGCATAGTCATGAAATTTCGCAAGGGGAGGGTTGCGACTATACTGGTAGAGCTTTTCCAGTCCAACAGAATTTACGAAGATATGACTGGTGGAAGTTAATTTGCGCGACTTTGTTAGTTGTTCGGTTTGACAGGTGACTGGCTGGAGCCGTCAATTTTTCGCAAGACCCAATGCAATTTTTTTCCAGCCTCGGACCTTCCCTCTAAACCCTCGGGTCTAACACTCGCTGCGGAATTCACTCTTACTACCCCCCTAATGAACCTGTGGCCTGGTGGCGCACAGCTCTGTACCAAGGGAAGGGACTCACAGGCACCGACACCAAATTCGTGCAGCTTCACGATTTGCTGAAGCTTCCACACAGCGTGGAAGGCGAGTACAAAAACACGTGGACCAATACGGATAATTCATCACCATGCCCTTGTTTCCCTTTCAGGTTGCGTTGGTGGTGAGTGGTGGACGAAGCGAGTTTCATCGGCTCGGCGCGCTGGATGCCCAGCTCTGATTAGAGATACATTCTTCGCACCACCCCACAACCTTCTGAACCCTGGGAGAGGCTGTAAGAACCGTTGGTAAGGACCCCTCATCAATCTGACAAGTATGACAACCATTGCTCTCCATAAACACGAACTGGCTGCCAACTAAGTAGCGACTGCCTCGCCAATTAGTTATACATCGGCACCTCCTTAGATACCGCCTGTAATTATACCGTTTTGCTACTCGAGCCCCTTGACACTGATCAACCTTAGGATCGTGTGATTTAACGACCAGAATTAAGGTATCCAGTACCAAAATGACGCCCGTCAGATCTTTACTCCAAGCAAGCCACACCATTCAAACACCCAAGCTTTTCTCTCCCATAGTCGGCTCGCCTTTACAGCGCGGTGCGCCGGCGCGTCTGCCCGCAATCCATGGAAGAAAAGGGAACCGCGTCGTCACGCTCGCAGCTTCCACCAGCGGTGCGAGGCGTGGTGCGTGAGGGATGGGATCGGACGGTCAGGCGAGCTTGGAGGCGATGTCGGGCTGGCAAGATGGGATAGGAACGCTTCGGGATTGGCAATCGATGGGAAAGCCGGGCTTTGTGTGATAGAACGCTGGTTCTGCAGGGGTGTTTGGCATGGAGATATCGGGGCGAAGGCTGCTAACTGGTTGTCCACCAGCTGTGGTGTAGCGAAGCTCACATGACTCCCGTGTGTACCCGTGTGCCTGTGCGTGTGTTGTTGACGCGTGCAGGAGCAGGAGCACGGACGTCGCGCCGTTCAGCTTCCTCTCCCTCGTCTTCCTCGTCTCCGTTCGACCCATTGAATGGCTCAGCCACCATGACCGACGCCCAACGGCAAGAATTCGCCCGAGGTCAGCCCACGCGCCTCCCATCCATTCACTCATACGCATACATCCCGTCTTTCCAGCCGTCTGTCCAGCCGTCTTTCCAGCCGTCTGTCCAGCCGTCTTTCCAGCCGTCTGTCCAGCCGTCTTTCCAGCCGTCTGTCCATCCGTCTGTCCAGCCGTCTGTCCAACCGTCTGTCCAGCCGTCTGTCCATCCGTCTGTCCAGCCGTCTGTCCATCCATCCGTTAGCCGTCTGTCCAGCCGTCTGTCCATCCGTCTGTCCAGCCGTCTGTCCAGCCATCCGTTAGCCGTCTATCCAGCCGTCTGTCCAGCCGTCCGTCTGTCCATCCGTCTGTCCACCCATCGGTCCATGCATGCATCAAGATAGCAGCTCATTTACATGCAATTTCCGTTCATAAACACCCAACCCCCCCTTTCCTCCTCCCTCCCAGCCCCACACCCACCTAGTCCTCAGCCACCCTGTCGTTTTCCAATACACGATTCCCTGGCCGTGCGAGCTCTTCCACAAGCCTAACATCCCCCCCCCTCCTTCTCTTCCCATTCCCCCTCGCCACCCCCCACCTCCCCCCCACACCCCCCACCCCCTCCGCCCTCATCCGTTGCAATCGACCCCTCAGAGCGCGCGCAGCAGCTGGTGCGGTTGATGGAGGACATAGTGGGCGTGGCGGTCAAGACGGGCCCGCGCGGTGCCACGCGCTTTGTGCAAGGCGTGCAGGCTGTTGCCGCCGTCGGCTCTGACTGGCTGCTGCAACAGTTACAGGTATATCTCCTTCCTACACTCTCGCACCAACTCCCCCCCTCCTCCCTTCCCTCCCCCCCCCAAATCCCCCACCCCCGCCTCCCCTCCCCTCCGTTCTCCCTCTCATCTAGCCCATCCCATCCCTCACCCCACCTCCTCTCCCCTCCCATCCCTCTCTCCCTCTCCGTCCCTCCCCTTCCCTTTCCCCCTCCCAGGCGGTGCAGCAGCAGCAGCGCCTGGCCCCATCCACGTCTCCAATCTCCTCTGTCCAGCTGCCCGGCCCGGCTGAACTGCGCCGTCTCTTTGAGCGCCTGGGCGCAACGTACATCAAGCTGGGGCAGTTCATCGCGTCCGCACCCTCGCTCTTTCCCCCGGAGTACGTCTCCGAGTTCCAATCGTGCCTGGACCGCACGCCGCCCGTGCCGTTCGCCACGGTGAAGGGGATTGTGGAGCGCGAGTTGAAGCGGCCTCTGGCGGACGTGTTTGAGTTTGTGGACCCCACGCCGCTCGCATCAGCCTCCATTGCTCAGGTGGGCATATGAAATTTCTCAGGAATCAACTACTACTGCTTACGACTTTAAGGGGATTGAGGAGAGGGAGCTGAAGCAGCCGCTGGCTGACGTGTTTGAGTTTGTGGACCCCACGTCGCTCGTTTCGGCCTCCATTGCTCAGGTGGGCTCTCTGCTGCTTCTCGGGCTATCCCTCCATGTTTCGATTGAGGGTATTGCAATGGCCACTTCGTTGTCCCCTTGTTTCCCTTACCCTAGGACTGCCTGCCTGCCTGCCTGCCTGCCTGCCTGCCTGCCTTTCCGATTGTCTACCAGGTGCATGCGGCGAGGCTGAAGGGCAGCGGTGCGGACGTGGTGGTGAAAGTGGTGAAGCCGGGCGTGGCAGACACGCTCACCACGGACCTCAACTTCGTCTATGTCTGCGCGCGCGTGCTCGAGTTCCTCAACCCCTCCATCGAACGCACCTCGCTCGTAAGTGCCTCTCCCTTCCTTACTCCTCTCTCTCCCTTTCCTGAGCTTTCCCCCTCCCTCACCCCCCCCACCCCGCTCTTCCTCCCTGTTTCTGTTCTCGTCCCTCCTTGATTCTCACCCCCTGCTTCTGTTCTCCCCGCGTCCATCTAGCACGCTCTTCACCTATCCTTATATCCCTGCCCTTCCGGCCCCAACCCCCCTCCCCTGCCCACCTGCTGCCCCCTCCTTCCGCCTGCCCCCCCCCTTCCCGCCCACCCCCCACCCCCCAGGCGGGCGTAGTGCAAGATATCCGTACGTCGATGATGGAGGAAGTAGACGTGGGCATTCCTTTGTCCAGCCATTGTGCGCATCTTCCCCCCCCCTCCCCCCTCTCTTCCCTTCCCTGTGTGCCAGGTGGGCATAGTGCAGGACATCCGCACGTCCATGATGGAGGAGGTGGACATGTCCAAGGAGGCACGCAACCTCGCTGCCTTCTCCGCGTACCTCGACTCCACGCCCTCGCTGCGCACGCTCGCCACGTGCCCGCGCGTGTACACACACGCCTCGTCCACGCGTGTGCTTACCATGGAGCGAATCAAGGGCGTGCCGCTCACGGATCTGGAGGCTCTTAAGGGGATTGTGCCCAACCCTGAGGCAACGCTTATTGCTGCGCTGAATGTGTGGTAGGTGGTGGGTGGTGTTTGGGTTGTGATCAACTCAAAGATATTGGTTTCCACATGCGTGCTCACAAAGGAGTGAGTGAAGGGCGTGCTGCTCACCGATTTGGAAGTGCTCTGAGGGATTGCTTGTGATTATCCCAGAGGCGAGGCTGATCACGGCTCGGAATGCATGGTGAGTGGCGTGGTGTTGGGTGTTTTGCTGTTGAACGAACGACGCCTCCACTCACGTGCTCACCATGTAGCGAAGCAAGGGCGTCCCGCTCACGGATATGGAGGCGCTCAAGGGTGTTGTGCCCAACCCAGAAACAACGCTGATCACTGCTGAGTGGTGTGGTGTGGTGTGGTGAGGTGTGGTAAGGTGTTGTGTGGTTTTGTGTGGTGTTGGGGTTGGGATCAGTCAATGGTAGAACTGTGAGGCATTGCGGGTGAAGGGTGCTGTGCTGAATGTGTGATAGGTGGAGGATGCTGTTTTGGGTTGTGATGAACTCAAGAGCATTGTTCCTTCCACGTGTTCTTGCGGTGGAGAGGATCAAGGGCGTGCTGCTGACGGATTTGGACCCAACCGTGCTGCTCAAGGGGATTGTGCCCAACCCTGAGGTCACGCGGATCGCTGCGCTGAATGTGTGGCCCAAAGATTTGCTGACCATCATGCTCTGCTCCTGGAAGCCCAGTCTTTCTGCCAGCTCCACCGAGTGGGTGTGCCGCGTGCGCGTGGTGTGTGTGTGTGGTGTGTGGGTACGTTCACTGCGTGCCGGCGCTCACGTGTGAAGCTCCTAGGGTTTTCATTCAAGATCACCCTTCTCATGTTTGAAACGAATCCCACCCCTCTTACCACATCTCGCCCTCCTTGCATATCTCCTCTCTCCCCCCCCCTCCTCTCCCTCCTCTCCCTCCTCTCCCTCCTCTCCCTCCTCTCCCTCCTCTCCCTCCTCCCCCTCCTCCCCCTACTCCCCCTCCTCTCCCTCCTCCCCCTCCTCCCCCTCCTCTCCCTCCTCCCCTGTGCATGTGTGTGTGCGTGTGACAACAGGTTCGGCAGTCTGTTTGCATGTGACACCTTCCATGCGGATGTGCATGCTGGCAACTTGCTCGTGCTCAATGATGGCAGAGTTGCATTCATTGACTTCGGTGAGCAGTCGATGTTATCAGAGTCACAACCCATAGGGCGGCCCCAAACCTTAACGTGCCCTGCAATCAAAACTTTGCCCTCCCCCGCCCCCCCGGCACACACCCATGCATGCACGCTCACATCCAATCTGCCATCTACCCAATCACCATGCAGGCATCGTGGGGCGGGTATCTCCCGACACCTGGGCGTCTCTGGCCACATTCCTGGCATCCATAGGGTCGGGCGACTATGACGCCATGGCCTCTGCACTCATCGGCATGGGCGCCACAGCTGACAGTCGCACCATCGACACAAGGGCCTTTGCCAACGACCTCAGACAACTGTTTGAAGCTGTGGAGGTGAGTGAGACTGTAAACGGTGATAGTTTTCTGTTCCCCATCAATCCTCTTTCCCTTTCCTCCCCCCGATCTCGATTCCCCATTTCCCACATTTCCCTTTCCCCTATTCCCATTGCCCTCCCTCCTTCCCGCACCCCATCGATAGGACCTGGACCCTCAGGTGATAGTGACAGCCACCCAACAGCAGCCCATGGGGGGAGGCATGCCAGGGAGGGGCTCAGGCAGTGCCACGGCTACGGTGTCAGCAGCAGTGGCAGTGGACGAGCAGCAGATCAATACTCTGCTGCTGCAACTTGTAAGCAAACGAGCAAAGCAACCAAGGAGTCTGGTTTTTTTTTTTTTTTTTTTTGGGGGGGGCTTTTAGTGATCCCAGGAGGAAATCCGGCCGCCTTTCCCACGCCGGTCAGCTGCAGAACCCTTTCAACATTCCGTGCAAAGGTGCCGAATTGAGTTCGCAACTCACGTGGGTTGGTTATAAAAACTCGTACACCTTTGGTTGTAGCGTCGCAGGGTGTCCCCGCCTCGCCCGTGTTGCGGAGGGTAGACTACACCTGGTGAAGCATGAGGTAGTGCGGTGCTCCGCTAAAACCCCCACCCATCACCGAAGCGCGTGCCTTGTTGCGAGGACAGCCGTACCCAGATGGGCGTTGGCAAGGAACCTGCTAGCCAGCTGTGGCATAGATCTTGTCTTGAGACGCCTCGAACCTGTGTCATATGCTTGTGGTGCTCCTTCACTGGAGCCCCCGAGCGCTCACCTCCGGCTCTGGACACACCATATTGTGCATCCCGCGCTCTTTTTCTGCCTTACTGGACCTCCTGTTGCAGTTTTGAGGCGCCCCAAAACTAGACTCCTATCACGCTATTCGTAACCCACCCGCCCCGCCAGCTCATTTGCTCCCCCCACCCACTCCACCCCGTTCCCCCCTCTCAGGTGCGCGTGAGCGAGGGGTACGGGCTGCGCTTCCCGCGTGAGTTCGGGCTGCTGCTAAAGCAGCTGCTCTACTTTGACCGCTACACGCGCCTCCTCGCACCCTCCCTCAACGTGCTCGACGACGCGCGCGTCAGCATCAGACCCCCTCCCTCTGCTCCCGGACCTGGGGGCAGTGGGTCATACTCAGGCTATGGACGCCCGGCCTTCTAGCTCTGACGATATCGAGGTGCCTAGAAAGGGGTCCCTGTCCCGCGTATGGAAGAATCTTACCAGGCGCCTGTAGGCGCCCCTGTGTAGAGGGCTGGTTGTTGATGCCTGGTCAATGGGGGCCGGCCAGCCTTATTCAGACACAAGGCAGATGAGCTGTGCATGGCGTGGCGGTGAGGGGAGAGAGTTGGGAGACTGTCGGTGCGGTTGCAGCAGACGATGTAAAATGTGGGGTTTCTTCTGTTTGTGTTGAAACCGGAACAGGAAAGGAGGGCTGCTTTCTATATGGTATGAGAACTCTCTACATCAACCAGGGAAAGTGCAGGATGAAGAACCCAGTGTCTGGAAAAGAAACTTTCACATTGCTACTCCAGAACTCTTACAGAACAAACCCCACAGTATGCAAACCCCCCAGGATGTAACTACGGTACGTGGACCAGCAGGCTTTGCAGCGGTTGAGTGCTCTTTGAGAATTCCACAAAATTGTGCCATGTGAGCCAACACCTGATATGAGGAAGGTGTTAAAGTAAGAACTGAATGATACTAGAAGTTGAAACGTAGAACAAATACTAGTTGGTTGTACTCACTAGATGCATACCTCAGTCTAGCCTATAACTTCTACATAGCTAATATGTATAAGTTGACACACCCCCTAGGCTAGACAAGGGGTGAAGCTAAGCAAGAAGCAAACAGCTCAGGGTGGCACTACTAGTCTAACCACTGAGGTAGGGGTCTGGAGACCAGTCAGCAAGAAGACAAACAAAACTAAAGCAAGCCAGGGCGGCATTGTCAAACATGTGTATCTCCTATGTTTGCATAGACTGTATAGGGCCAACTCTTAGAGGGTACAACACTTAGGTATTTTCACCTGTACTCTCTCTCTACTCATTATTCAGCGCTCACTTTGATATGGTATCACGCGTAAGTTAGGATCCCCTACCTATCGCTTCCGCCCGTACCCTAGCTAGGCCCCGTCGCGCCCCTCCTAGCCCAGTCGCGCCCCCTCCTGGGCCTTGCCGCGCCTCCTAGCCCAGTCGCGCCCCCCCCTGGGCCCTACCGTGCCTCCTAGCCCCCGTCGCACCCCTCCTGGGCCCCGTCGCGCCTCCCAGCCCCGTCGCGCCCCTTCCGGGCCCCGTCGCGCCTCCTAGCCCAGTCGCGCCCCTCCTGGGCCCTGCCGCGCCTCCTAGCCCAGTCGCGCCCCCTCTGGGCCCTACCGCGCCTCCTAGCCCCGTCGTGCCCCTTCTGGGCCCCGTCGCGCCTCCTAGCCCAGTCGCGCCCCTCCTGGGCCCTGCCGCGCCTCCTAGCCCAGTAGCGCCCCCCCTGGGCCCTACAGCGCCTCCTAGCCCCGTCGCGCCCCTTCTGGGCCCCGTCGCGCCTCCTAGCCCAGTCGCGCCCCCCCCCTGGGCCCTGCCGCGCCTCCTAGCCCCGTCGCGCCCCTCCTGGGCCCCGTCGCGCTTCCTAGCTCAGTCGCGCCCCCCCTGGGCCCTGTCGCGCCCCTCCTGGGCCCCGTCGCACCCTGCCTGGCCCCGCCGCGCCTGCCTGGCCCCGCCGCGCCTGCCTGGCCCTGCCGCGCCTGCCTGGCGCCCATCCCAGCCGGCCCCGCGCCCGCCCTCGTGACCTCTGCGCCCGTCTGCTCGGCTCCTGCACCCGTCCCAGCCGGCCCCGCGCCCGTCTCGTCGGCCTGGTGCCCACTGCTTCTGGCCCCTGCGCCCGTCCTGCCCCGAGCTGTGTGCGGCCCGCTCGTCGTCCCTGCCCCGGCCCTGCATCCTCCCTGGTACTGTTCCTCCTTATCTGCACCGCACTGCACAGCACTGCACCGCACTGCGCTGCACGGTACTGCTCTGCACCGCACTGCACCGCGCTGCACCGCACTGCACCGCCCTGCACCGCACTGCACCACGCTGCACTGCACTGCACCGCCCTGCACCGCGCTGCACCGCACTATACAGACCTGCACTGCTCCTGATGGCGGCGGAGCTTCGCTTCGACGCTGAAGGCCAGCCTCTGGAGTTCGAGGCGTGGCTCGCCGATCTCCGTCGCCACCTCACTGGTCATCGGCAGGATGGCCACCCGCTTTTCGCACACCTTGACGGTACGCTCCCCTGCCCAGACCCCCTTGCTACTCTGCCCGCTAACCCCACACCCGCTGAGCGCGAGTCTACTGCAGCCACTGCCCTTGCGCGCTCTGTCTGGCTTCCCCGAGACGCTGTCGCTCAGCTTGCCATTAGCAATGCCCTTCCCCCGTGTGAGCGCCCTCGCTTTCGGTCCCTCACTACCGCCCAGGCTTACTTAGATGCTGTCATCAAGCGCTATTCCACCCCTCCTGCTGCCTCGGTCGGTCGCCTGATCCTCCCGATGCTCTTTCCCGACCTTGCGTCTTTCCCCACTGTCTCTGACCTAGCTGCCCACCTGCGCACAATAGATGAGACCTGGCGCGCTGCCTGCACTGACACACAGCTTAGAGCCCACTAGCCGCCCATTACCTCTACCCTCTACCTGCTTGCCACCCGCCTCCCTGACCGCCTTGCCGCCGCCCGCGACCGCTTCCTTAGCATTCAACTCGATGAGCTCACCCTCACCGACTTTGTAGACACCCTGACTGTTATTCACACCCGCCACCGCTCCATCGCCCAGGCGAGCGGGTACCGTGCCAGTCCCTATCTTTCAGGGTTGTGCCCCCGCTCAGTGTACCTTCTCAGACGGTTCTGTCGCTGTGGCTGAGACTGCTGCTGCAGCGCAGTTTCGTTCGGGGAAGGGCCGCCGCCCTGAGGCTCGGCACGGCGGAGGAGGCGGGGGTGCAGGAGGGGGTGGTGGTGGAGTCGGGTCGTCTGGTGCTGGAGCGGACGAGGGGACCCTGCCCAGTCCAGCTGAGCCGCCGCCTCCGCAGTCGCAGCAGCAGCAGCCCCACCAGCCGCAGCAGTCGTAGCAGCCGCACCCTCCGCAGCAGCCGCAGCAGTCCCCGCAGACGAGGCAGGCGAGTGCCCTCCCGCCCGGGTGGCCTGGCACTGGAGGTGGTCGGGCGCGTGGTGGTGTGCCGAGTGGTGGTTCGGGAGGCGTGTGTTGTCAGTACCAGATCCAGACCGGTCCTCGCCGCGGCTTCGTTTGCGGTAAGATCGGTCATACCACTCCCCGCTGTTTTCGTCGCTTGGACGACCTGTTCCGTCAGCGCTACGGCCCGTCGCCAGACCTCCCGGACTGGCACAGTTTGCTTAGTCGTAGGATTCAGATTTTTTACATGGACATGGATGCCATTGTTTCCGCTCTGCATGTGATGTATGCTGATGACTCTAGTGCGCTCACCGATTATTACTCACTGTCGTCTAGTGTAGGTGTGCCTAGCTTAGCCTCCCCTGCTGCGTTAGGCGTAGGATCCCCTGCTTTGTTTAGCCTTGGTGCTTCCGCCGTTGCCCCGTCGCCGGACGCCACTGCTTCCCTTTCCTTCACCTTGGACTCTGGCGCTTCCCGGTGCTTCTTCCGCGACTCTACTACACTGACGCCGCTTCCTGTTCCTGCTGCTGTTTCTCTTGCTGACCCCTCTGGCGGTCCGGTAGTCGCCCGCAGTTCCACCACCCTTCCCTCTCCGGCGGTTCCTTCGGGCTCTCTTACAGGTCTGCATATCCCCTCGTTCTCCAGGAACCTAGTTGGTGTCGGCTGCCTTCAGGACCTTAGCGTCACCACTACGTTCCCTGGTCACGAGCGGTATGCTGTCTGTAACGAGGCCGCCACTGGTGCCCCCCTGTTCACGTTCCCCCGGGATCCGGTGTCCGGCCTGTTCACTCTGAACACCGTGACCCCCCCGGCTGGGGCGCCCCCTCAAGTGGTTGCGTCTACCCAGGTTGCTGCTGCCTGCTCCTGTCGGTTCCTCACCCACCCGACTCTCCTTTGGCACCACCGCCTAGGTCACCCTGCGCTCCCGCGTCTGCGTCACATGTCCACGCACGGTCTCGTCCTTGGTCTCCCTGGTTCTCTCCCCGCTTTTCCCTCCTCCCCAGCCCCACCTTGCACACCTTGCGTCGAGGGTCGGCTTCGCCATGCCCCTCACTCCTCCTCGTTTCCCCCTACCGCCGCGCCGCTGCAGACCCTGCACATGGACGTCTGGGTCCCCGCCCCCGTCCATGGGCCGCGTCGAGAGCGCTACTTCCTTGTGCTTGTCGACGACTTCACTCGCTACACCTCGGTCTTTCCCCTGGAGCGGAAGGCCGATGTGCCTGCCGCTCTCATCCCCTGGCTTGTCTCTGCGCGTGTCCACCGAGGTCTCCCTGTCTTGCGCCTTCACTCTGACTGTGGTGGCGAGTTTGCCTCAGGTGTCCTTGGTCGCTTTTGTCGTGCGGAGGGCATCACCCAGACGTTCACCCTACCGGACTCCCCACAGCAGAATGGGGTCGCTGAGCGACGCATCGGTTTGGTCATGGAGGTCGCTCGCACCTCCATGATCCATGCCGGTGCACCCCATTTTCTGTGGCTGTTCGCTGTGCGCTACGCTTCTCACCAGCTTAACCTGTGGCCGCACCCCCAGCAGCCGCAGGTTTCGCCGACCCGTCTTTGGATTGGGTCTCCTGGTGACGCGTCTGCGTTCCACGTCTGGGGCTGCCTTGCTCATGTCCGTGCCTTCGGCACGGACAAGCTCACTCTCGCACCCTTCCCTGCGCCTTCCTCGGTTTTCCGCTTGACACGTCCGACTGGCACTTCTACCACCCGCCGTCTCACCGCTTCTTTCACTCTCGAGACGTCACCTTTGACGAGTCCGTCTCCTTCTACCGTTGCTTCCCCCACCGCGGTCCCCCGGTTAACCCCCCCCTATTCCTGGTCACTCCTTCCCCGGTAGTCCCTGCACCCCCCCCTCCTCCTCCCCGTCCTGCTCCCTCTGGTGGTGTCCCATGTCACCCCTCTTCCGTCGGTGGTCCTGGTTGAGGAGTCTTCTGACTCTGGTGGTCCTGCGGCGCAGTCCTCGCCCGCTCCCCCTCCCCAGGCGTCCCCTCCTCCAACGCCTCTGCCGCCGCCGTCGCCCCTGCTGTCGCAGCCGTTGTCACCTCCGCCGCCGCCGCTGCCGCCGCCGCAGTCGCTGCACCCGTTCGTTGACTCTGGGGGTGCTGGCGTTGGGGTGCGTGCTAGTCCCGGTAGCCCTGGGGGTGGTACTGATTCTCGAGGGGTTTCGGGCCCTGGGGGTGTTCCCTCTAGCGTGGAGTGTGCCGGTGGTAGCCGAGGAGCAGCTTGCGGTCCCGGTGTCGGCGTTGTGCCGCCGCAGCAGCAGTCCCCGCCGGTGTCACCCTCAGGGACTAACAGCATGGAGCAGAGATGGGGAGCAGCCTCGGAAAGGAAAGCAAGCTCGTACTGCCTGTCCTCTTGGACGTCACTGCCAAGGGCAGGAGCACCCCCGACGGACGGAGGACGGGCAGGGTCAGAGACCAGAGCGGTAGCGTAGTCAAGGCGGCGGGTAGAGGCGAAGTCAGCGACAGCAGCGACAAGCGCGTCAAGGCGTGAGACAGGAACAGCAGGGTCGGTAACAAGAGAGGCATGGACCCGAGGGACAAGGGGACGAGAAGCACGGAGGTAGTCAGAGAACGGAGGAGGTGCAACAGCAAGGGACGAGGGAGGAGGGGACGGGAGGAGGGGAGGACGAGACGAGCGGGAACGGAGCAACATAGGGTGGGTGGGCAGGACAAGAGAGACGGGACAAGCACGGGAGGGATGGCGAGCCCAAACGTGAGACGGAGGTGTAGGGTCAGGGGACAGCGGAGGGGACACAGGAGGGGAACGAGGAGGAAGACGGGCCGGAGACGAGTCCGGCGGCGGGAACACAGGACCGTAGAGAGGAAGGTCAGCAGGCTGTGGGGGAGACACTGGCGCGCGGTCCGGGGAGGGAAGGCCGAGCAGGCAAAGAGCGGAGACCGGCGGCGACGGCTGCTGCAGCTGCTGCGACAGCTGGGCCGGAACCCTCGGACCGGCAAAGGCAGGACGACCGTCGGCAGAACCCTCAACAGCAGCACCCCCAGAACCAACACCCCCAGAGCAAGAACCCCCTCCAACTCCAGCGGCACCCCCGGGAGCCGCAGGACGAACAGCCTCCTCAACGCCAGCACCCCTAGAGGCCAACGGCGGCAGCGGCGGCGGTGGCGACGGCGGCTGCGGCGGCGGGCGACGGTGGCTGCGGCGGCTGCGGCGGTGGCCGTGACTGTGACTGCGACGGCGGCGGCGGTGGCAGTGACGGCGACTGCGGCAGGGAAGGCGGAGACACCGGGGAAGGGGGACGCGGGCAGGGACGGGCCGGGGGGACCACCAGAGTCAGCAGACTCCTCAACGGGGACAACCGACGGGAGGGGAGTGACGTGAGAGACACCAGACGGGGGAGGACGAGGCAGGAGAGGAGCAGGGGCTACAGGGGAGAGGGATCCAGGAATAGGGGCGGGGAAACCGGGAGACCTCGGTGAGGGAAGCGGCGGTAGAAGGAGACAGACTCGTCAAAGGTGACGTCACGAGAGTGAGGAAGCGGTGAGACGGCGGGTGGTAGAAAAGCCAGTCAGACGAGTCCAGGGGAAAACCGAGGAAGACACAGGGGACAGTGCGGGCAGTGAGCTTGTCCGTGCCAGAGGCACGAACGTGAGCGAGGCAGCCCCAGACGTGGAACGCAGACGCGTCACCGAGGGACCCGGTCCAAAGGAGGGTCGGCGTAACCTGCGGCCGCTGGGAGCCTGGCCACAAGTTAAGCTGGTGAGCAGCGTAGCGAACAGCGAACGGCCACAGAAAATGGGGGGCATCGTCATGAATCATGGAGGTACGGGCGACCTCCATGACCAAGCCGATGCGGCGCTCAGCAACCCCATTCTGCAGTGGCGAGTCCGGCAAGGTGTACGACTGGGTGATGCCCTCCGCACGACAGAGTTGTCCAAGCCGACCAGAGGCAAACTCGCCGCCACGGTCAGAGTGGAGACACAACACGGGAAGACCGCGGTGGAGACGCGCAGCCACAACCCACGGGAGAAGAACGTCGGGCACGTCGGCCTTCCGCTCCAGGGGAAACACCGTGGTGTAGCGCGTGTAGTCGTCGACGAGCACAAGGAAGTAGCGCTTACCGCGCGGTCCGGGGACGGGGGCAGGGCCCAAACGTCCAGGTGCAGGGTCTGAAGGGGGGGCAGTAGCAGGGCGCAGCGAGGAGGAGTGAGGAGCACGGCGGAGCCGACCCTCAACGCAAGACGTGCACGGTGGTGCAGTCGAGGGAGGAAGGGCAAGGAGCGATGCGGGGAGACCTAAGACAAGACCGTGCTGGGACATGTGACGCAGACGCGGGAGAGCAGGGTGACCTAAGCGGTGGTGCCAGAGAAGGGACGGGTGAGTGAGGGACCGACACGAGCAAGCTGCAGCGACCTGGGAGGACGCACCAACCGGGGGGGAAGCGGTGTCTAGGATAAACAGACCGGACACCGGGTCCCGGGGGAACGTCGCAAGGGGGGAACCTGAGACAACCTCAGAACAGACAGCGAACCGCTCGTGCCCGGGGAACGTGGTGGTGACGCCGAGGTCCTGAAGACAGCCGACACCAACCAGGTTCCTTGAGAATGAGGGAACTTGGAGGCCTGTAAGGGAGCCCGAGGGAACTGCTAGATAGGGAAGGGACGTAGAACTGCGAGCGACGACAGGACCCGCAGAGGGGTCAGCGAGAGAGACTACAGCAGGCGCAGCAAGCGGCGTGAGCGTGGAACGGTCGCGGAAGAAGCAGGCAGAAGCACCGAAGTCGAGAGTGAAGGACAGCGAAGCAGTGGCGGAGGCCGGGGACGGAGCCGGTGCAGCGACTAGACTAGGCAAGCTAGGCAATCCTACGCCTGACGTAGTAGGGGAGGCTAAGCTACACAATGGTGCAACACCTAAACTAGAGTACACAGGGTAATAAGATCCAGCAACACTAGAAGCGTAAGAATACAAAGCATGCAAAGCAGTACCTATCTGATCCATGTCTAACTCAAAGATCGGCACGCCGTGGCGGAGTAGGCTGTGCCAGTTGGGGAGGTCCGGGGCCGGGCCAAAGCGAAGACGAAAGAGATCGTCGAGGCGGCGGAAACAGCGGGCAATCGGGTGCGCGCGGCGGCACAAAGTGCTGCGAAGAGGCCTAGTTTGAAGCTGGTACTGGCAGGTGACAGCACCGGAGCCAAACAGCCAAGCTGCGTGGGCCGCCACCACGGCCACTACCTCCGGAGGTGCCGGGCCAGCCAGGCAGGGAGACGGGCCCACGGTTGCGGCGACTGCTGCTGGACGGCGGCTGCTGCTGGGGCGGTGGCTGCGGCTGGGGCTGCTCCTGCTGCGGTTGGGGCTGCTGCTCCTGCCCACCAGTGGTAGTCCCCGCAGGCGGACTACCGTCACCACCACCACCACCACCACCACCACCACCACCTGCGCCACCACCCCTACCTCCTTGGCGACCACGGCCATCGCGGCGCGAGCGCTGCTGCGGGTGGACCGTAGCAGCCGTCTCGGTGAGAGGGGTCGCTGTGGCGACCGCAACCGAAACGTTAGTGAACGTGCACTAGGAGGGGGCACAGCCGTAAAAGATAGAGGACTGCCGGCGCACCGCTCGACTGAGCGATAGTGCGCTGATGAGTCTCGATCTTGGTGAGGGTGTCGACAAAGGCGGTGAGGGTGAGGTCACCCGGGTGCTGGCTAAGGAAGTGATCGCGAGCAGTAGCAAGGCGGTCCGGCAGGCGCATGGCGATAAAATAGAGCGTCATGCAGAAAGGGGGGGGGAGCGCAGTGAGCTGGGCAGCAGTGCTGGCAGTGCGATAGCGGGTCTCTAGGGCTCGCAGGTGAGTGGCAAAGTCTGCGACGGTAGGGAAGGCTGCAAGGTCTGGGAACAGCATCGGGAAGAGCAAGCGGCCAGCAGAAGCAGACGCGGGTGTGGAATAGCGAGCAATAACGGCGTCTAAGTAAGCTTTGGCCGTCTCAATAGTAGCAAAACGCGAGCGCTCAGAGACAGGAAGGGCATGGCTAATGGCTACCTGAGCGACTGCATCGCGGGAGTCCCAGACCGCACGGGCAAGCGCAGTAGTAGAGAAGGTCTCACGGTCATCAGAGGAGGGATCAGCAGGGAGGGGGGCAGGTACAGGGGGGCGGGGGAGCAAGCCGTCAACATGGACAACCAAAGAGGCCATCCTGACGCTGACCTGTGAGGTGGCGGTGGAGATCGGAGAGCCAGGCGGCGAAGTCAACCGCATGGCCCTCAGCGTCCAGTCGGAGCACGAAGTCCGCCATCGTGCAGGGTCAGCGGCACAGCTCCACAGGAACACAGCGACGCAGGGACACGGCGGCAGCACTCTCCAGCACGGCGGCCGCGAGGCGCCCTTGCATTGACGAGCAGAGTAGACGGAGCCCGAGGTGGCACGGCAGAACGAGCAGGCACGAAGATGGGCCGGGCGGGCAGTGGAGAGGCCAGGCAGACGCGGCGGGGCGTGGCAGGTGCGGAGGGCCAGGCAGGCGCGGCGAGGCCAGGCAGGCGAGACGGGGCTCGGCAGGCACGCGGGGCCAGGCAGCGGCGGGGCCAGGCAGGCCGGCAGGGCCAGGCAGGCGCGGGGCCAGGCAGGTGCGCGGGCCAGGCAGGCGCGACGGGGCCAGGCAGGCGCGACGGGGCCAGCGGGCGCGACGGGGCCAGGAGGGCGCCAGGGCAGGGCACAAGGGCGGAGGGGCAGGAGGCGCGACGGGCCAGGAGGGGCGCGAGGGGCTAGGACGCACGGGGCAGGAGGCACACGGGGCCAGGAGGGCGCGACGGGGCTAGGAGGCGCGACGGCCAGAGGGGCGCGACGGGCCAGGAGGGCGCGACGGGGCTAGGAGGCGCGACGGGGCCCAGGAGGGCGCGACGGGCTAGGAGGCGCGACGGGGCCCAGGAGGGGCGCGAAGGGGCCAGGAGACGCTACGGGGCCCAGGAGGGGGCGCGGCGGGGCCTATCTAGGGTACGGGCGGAAGCGGTAGGTGGGGATGCTAACCTACGCGTGATACCTTGTGAAAGTAAGAACTGAATGATTGACTAGAAGTTGAAACCTAGAACAAATACTAGTTGGTTGTACTCACTAGAAGCATACCTCAGTCTAGCCTATAACTTCTACATAGCTAATATGTATAAGTTGAGAGAAGGTACTAGGACGAACCAAGGGGTAGCAGGGGTTTGCAGCAGGCCTCAGTATATCAGGGTAAATTACCCTTACGGCCCTTATAATAAGGGTGGGATAGGTGTTGGACCCTTATTTTTAAAAGTGGTTTAGTTTTTGACCCTTGTGAAAAAAACTAGATCCATACGGGACCCTGTTTTTTCCAGAGTGGTCGAGTGTAGGGACCCTGATGCGGAAAAGTGTTGTGTAAAATCACCCTTACACAAAATACACATGCGATCCCCCGCTATAATGATTTCTCCCCTTGGCAACCTATAGATTTCGGCTAAGTCCCCCCAATCCGAGAGTCATTCCTCCTATACCCCTTGGCAACCCTAGATTTTAGCTAAGAGCGTGTTCCTACCAGCCTCTTCCCAAGCAACCTCTTCCCAGACTCGCGTGCTACAGTGTCGCAATTTTTGACGCGAAATGTTTCAGTGCGATTCCGCGAAGTGCGAAGTGAGATTCGGCTTCCCGAGATTCACGGGCGTGTTTTAAAACCTGTTTTCAGACGAACACATTTCAGACAAGCGCGAATCTGCACAGTAAGATTTCGATGCCAGCTGGTTTATGTGGTTGAGAGCGAGGGAACGCAAATATGAAACGGGAGGATTCCGAAAAGTGGTCTTGGGAACACGATCTCAAGGTCCCGCGTGAGTCTGGGAAGAGGTTGCCTGGGAAGAGGCTCGTAGGAACACGCTCTAAGTCCCCCACTGCCCAAGACATTCCTCCACAGCCCTCGAGCGACCCGAAAATTTGGTTAAGTCCCGCACTGGCAGAGACAGAGCTCCTGTAGTACCTTTGCAACCTAGAGGATTCGGCGAAGTCCCCCACTAACAGAGACAATCCTCCCATACACCTCGCAACCCGGAGAATTCGGCTAAGTCCCCCAGTGCCAAGTGTGTTCCAGTCAGACTTGGGGGAATAACTACCTTGAAATTACACGGTAGCCTGAAACGAAAAGAAAGCCCTGGACGTGATATGTCACACCTTCTCTTCCCCCTACCCACTTCGATGAGGAAATGTCGCGCCTACGGAATATCAACAACTTGTATTTATGTTTTCACGAGTTTTTATCTGGCCCCTGCCCGCGTACGACGGAGATTCCCGCCATCAGTTCCTTCTGCTACTGTAATAGTTTACGCTTTTTTATGGCTGCCACTCACCCGAGAAGTCATGTGCACAATTACAAAACATGCCGTCTTGAATGTTTAATTCGTGTCGGTGGTGTCGTATCCGCCACTACATTAGTTAAAGAAATTAAAGAACAATAAAAAAGAACGGGTTCGATTTGGTAGTTCGCGACCACAGAACGCACTGATACTGAATGCACTCACGTAGAAATACGCCCTAGCCCATGAGCACATAAATCATAACAGCAAAAATTATAATTTTTAACACACGCAGTGTTTTTCAAAAATTGTGTATTGTGAAAGCGAAGCTGATTGAACTGAAGCGTTGGGCATCGTCGAAGCGCGCTACTCGCCCTTCTCCAACTACATATACGTGGGTTGGAGCTCATTTACCTCCACCCACGTCTCTCATTTTTCAAACGGCTGAGTCAACTTTCCCGCTCTAGCTTTTCTCCCGTTCAAGCTGGCTAAGACTAGAACTTTGCCTCGCGGCGAGTCTCCCTCGACTCTTCTTTCCGATATTTTTAAGTTTCACCGATCCGTCATGGCTCCGACTACGAATAATCGCGGCGAGTCCAACGTCGTCACCGGCCACCCCAATTCCGAGTCTACTCGCCAAGCCCCGGAAATTGTGGGCGACCGGCGCAACAAGCGTCGGGCAGAAGAGGGGGCGGCTGCCCCAACTGGGGTTGACGTTCTGCTGGGAGGGGGCGAGGTCAACAATCAGCCTGCTGACGCGCCTCCGCCCCCTCCCGAGCCACACGCGCAAGTGGCTGAGCAAAGCCAGCCACTCGCGCCTGACGCCGAGCAGTAGCACGCGCCAACCCCGCAAGTGGCGAGTCCTGCTCGCCAGCACAAAAGGGGGCGCGCGGCTGCCTTGTCTGACGTGCCGCCCACCCCGACATTGACCTCGTCGTTGACCCCTGCGCAGGTCAATGCGCTGTTGACGCTGTTACAGCAGCAGGCGACGTGTGTTACGACCGCCGAAACTGCTCAACCTGCTGCTTCTGAATCTGCTAAAAAAATAACCTGCAAAAACAGAAAAGGCCACACGTGGAACCAAGACGCCACGCCTCGCCAAAGACGCCGTCGCCAGCATCCTGCCTGCCCCGGCGGCCGACAACGACAGCGACGACTCCGACAACGACGCTGGTGAGGTCCCCGACATTGCTGCAAAATTCAATTCCCATGGAACACCTCCCACCACTCCCGACCACTAACACCACCCTCTCGCAGCGTCCTTCCTCAACGCGGCCGTGCGCGAGCAAGTGGAAGTCCTGGAGGACCTTCGGGCATACCTGAAGCATGTCGAGTTCAAGATGCAGCACGGCGACGCGCCGGGCGGCCTCGAATTCCTCGCCGACGCGCTCGCCCTCATATCGCGACGCTTCGAAG
This sequence comes from Closterium sp. NIES-67, assembly GCA_027943415.1. Classification (NCBI taxonomy): domain Eukaryota; kingdom Viridiplantae; phylum Streptophyta; class Zygnematophyceae; order Desmidiales; family Closteriaceae; genus Closterium; species Closterium sp. NIES-67. The sequence continues at coordinate 18,489 of BQMB01001203.1, read as the reverse complement.
TTCTCCAAGTCGAAGACGCCTCCGACTTCCGCACGGCCAAGCGTTTCAAGCTGTACTAGCAGAAGAGTCTGCTTACCTCAAGGCCTTTCAAACAGGCCGTCGCTGACGTGGCTGCAATGGACCGCGCCGAGGGCGGGTTTGCTCGTGGCAATCGCGGAGGCGGTCGCATGCCAATGCCGTTTGTGCCAAAGCGTGGTCCGCCGCCTACGGGAGAATTCCGTGGCTTCCGAGGCACTTGCTTCCGCTGTGGCCAGCCGGGGCATGTGGCCAGCGGCTGCCCGGCGATTGGGCATGGTGGCCAAGGACCCGCACCAGTGGTGTAGGGGTCGGGCCATGGGCGCTTGCGCAAGTGGCGCAAGGCGCAAGGCACCCGGTGTGTGCGTAGGCCATTGGGCCCACCCCTTAGGGGCACGGGTGGCAGAGGGCCAGCCCTAGTGTAGGCCAATTGAAGGCCCTAGGCTCAGAGCAAGGGAAGGGGAACATACCCCCTCGGTCCCAAATGATAGCCCGACCTTGCAAGGCGGACTTTGCATGCCTAGGAGCATGGTTGAGTAGAGATGAAGCTTGGTTAAAATAAGGAGCCGCGGTCCTCCGTTTTTTTTCAGGTCTTGGTCCCTAAATATAACCAGAAATGGGGAAGCAGCACCAAAACAGGCGCAGCAAAAAAAAAAAAAAAAAAAAAAAAAAAAAAAGGATCGAGCACGAAACGGGGAAGCATAGTGGGTGGCTCAACCCTCGCTACAGGTCACGCAGCACCCCGGCCAGAGAAGGAAGGCCATCAGGAACACCAATGGCCCTCCACTTACCCTCACATAGTTGCTCATCAATTGGACATGCAAAAAAAAAAAAAAAAAAAAAATCAAGCATTATGCGAGCCTCACGAGGCGCCTACCCTCCAACCCGGTGTGCTACACCCTGGACCCCAAGCATTACCCCTCCGCGGGCATACAGGAACAGCCACACCAACCTCAACCAGGGCTGCCCAGCTTGGCATTGGAAAAAAAAAAAAAAAAAAACGGGAACAGAAGCATGCGCGCACGCACGCGGTATGGCCCACGAACAGGAAAAGCAACAAAAACACCGCACGCATGCCACACAAGCACGCAAGACGTGACTAGAGGAAAGACAGAGAAAAAGTACGGGCGTTGAGTCTCAAAACCCAAGAAATGAGAACGCAAGCGAAAGAGGCAATAGAGGGTAACATGCGTTCGCGAGTAGAAGCGCGAGTGAAGGCACAAGTTGTGGGAATACAGTGGCGGAATAAATTGTCCACATGTTCAGCCTTTTTTGGCAATTTGATGAGTGCATCGGGTGTAAACATTAAGCCTTAATGTATGGTGTGCATACACGCTGAGAAGTTCAGTTACAGCACTCACTCGAGTTGCCAAACACCAAAGTAGTACCACACATGGTCCTTAAACACCTAAGCATAGCATAGGAGAACATCCGGACAATTTGTACCGAAAAAAAGGTATCATACTAGATTCTAGGAAAACTAGTACCTAGTCCAGCGTCCCTTTGCCCTAATCACTGCCTTGATCCTCCTCGGCAGGCTGTCGATCAGGTTTGCACACACCTCCGCCGGTATCTTCTCCCATTCCTCCTGCACCCTCTCCCACAGCTCCAGCATTCCCCTTGGCGGCTTTTCGTACTTCCCCAGCTGCCTTTTCAAGTATGCCCACAGGTGCTCAATCGGGTTAAGGTCCGGGGAGCACGACGGCCATTCCAGCACCGCGTACTCCTGCTCCCCAAGCCAATCTTGGACCAGACGAGACCTGTGCTTGGGATCATTGTCGTGCTGAAAAATGACCTGTGAGGGGGAAAGCTTGAAAAAATCGATGGTCTGTTTGAGCTCATCTTGCAAGATGCTGCGATACAGCGGCCCATCCATCCTGCCATCTATCTTGCACATGAACCCGCCCCCTCATACGTCATGGCAACCCCACACCATCACAGAACCGCCCCCATGCTTAACTGTCTGTTGGACTTGATGGCTCCGAAGGCTGGTGCCCTCGCGAATCCAGGCGTACGCACGTCCGTCGGAGCAGTAGCGGTTTATCTTTGTCTCGTCAGACCAAATCACCGCTTCCAGTCCTCCAGCGTCCAGTCGGCATGCGACCGCGCGAAGTCGAGACGATCTCGGATGTTTTTCGGTGAGAGCCTGGGTTTCTTGGGCTGATGCACGGCGATCAGCCCCGCGGATCGTAATGAGTTCCGGACCGTCTTCGAGTCTACGGCGAGACCGTGCTTCTCCAACAACATATTTGCGCTTCTACAGAGCTTTTCGCCTCGCCGCTTGTAATCGCGCGTACTATTCCGCGCTGGAGACGGGTAGTGATTAAGCGGGGGCGGCCGGCCGAAGGCATCGTAGGTCGCACCTCCTCGAGACTAGTCTCGGCAGCCACTTTCAAACTGTAATCGTGCACAGTGCTCTTGCCTATTCCAAGAAGTTTGCCTATTTTCCTAGTCGAATGGCCCGCACGCAACATGCTTCTGATTCGCGCCGCGTTTCCGCTCAGTTAACGGCTTCATGGCGATGCGGTCGTGGGCTCGCTTCCGGACTAACTCCTAAGCCAGCAACTATTCCACGTGACGAGGTACACACTGAGTGACGGGGGAAAATAGATCTACTCTTCCGCTCGGTTGGAAATGTCCGCATCGACTGTCGAGGAGTAAATTTCAACCCCACTTTCAGGTTGTGTCACAATTGCGCCAAGCAAGAAACGGTTGAAGCAGAACTCGGAAACCTTGTAACGGAAAGGAAAAAACCGAGTGTTACTATTTTCGAAACATGTGTGGCATAGCGATATGTTTCAAAGTGTTAAACATCCGGGCAATTTAATCCGCCACTGTATGTGAAGCTCGGTCAACTTGGGATGCGTATCGGCGAGTCCACACAGGAAACGATCGTGGACCGAAAACAGGCTGTCATCGGCAAGGACGAGCTTCGCGAGACTTGGGAATGCGAGAGTTGACGCAGAAGCTGGTGAGCATTCAGGCGACGCTGCCTTGGCACGTGGATGGTGCGCTGCACGCCATATGCCACGCCACGCCACTTCGTGCACACCAACGCGTGCTGGAAGTCGTCTGGTCGAGCAGCTAAATGGAGGATCTTGGCGAGCGGATCGTCTAATAGCCGTTGGATCGGAGGCTCGTCGGACATTGTGAGGGAGCTAAGGCGATGCGAAAGCGCAGGTGGTGACTCCATCTGGCATATGATGAAGTTGCACGGAGATCCGCCAACAAATCCCGCTAATTCCGAACAAACGTATCCTCTAGATCAAGAGCGAAACCGGCTACGAAAGACAGGTGGTGCAAGGAGCTTGAGGAACGAAGGTGGCAAGCACTAGTAGCATAGCGCCGATTGCAATGGCTGGACTAACGTCCTGGACGAATGGACGAACTGCGCGACTAGAGAGAAATGAGAGGTGAAAGCTGGATTTTGGATGGGTGGAAGGAAAGGTGGGAGAAATGTGAAGTCAAGGGCGTGGTAGCGAAGTTTGAAACGCCTGCATATGAAGGTAAGAACAGTGATGGCAGAACACAAGACAAAAGAAGGCAGCGGTGTAGGGAGGAAGCGTAAAGAATCTTTCTTCCTCGACAGCAATGCAAAGGATATGACATGCAGTGGGGGTTTCCAATCGATATGTATGGACAAACCCCCGTACCTCACCAACCAAACCTCCGTAGAGGCTCGTGTGGAGCACGCGGAATATCACGACTGAAGGAATTGGTGAGGGTACAGGGGTTTATCCATATTGATTGAAAAAACCCAGATGTTTTTGCTCTAATGAAGCGCAAGGAGCGTGTGTCGAATCATTGAGTAGCAAGGAAACAATACAATGAGGCAACATCAAAACAAGAGAGTATGGATATAGCTAGGCCTAGAGCACACGGTCGATGCTCGGCTGAGCTGAGACGTGTGGTTTGTAAATTGGCACGAAGCGCCCAAATCTTGTTGAAGTGTACTCGGTAGAGTTACCATTTATGCATTCTTCATATTACACTTAGACTGTACTAGTAGCGCGATACCTCATATGGAAGGACGCCCGTGATGACGTCGGCAGTAGCGAGTCAACGTGTGAACAGTAGGTTCGCGCGTATAGTCACCCGAAGGGTCACACCACTATCAGTCATACGAAAAATCACTAGTCATATCACACGAATAGTCGCAATTGTTAAACAAACTAAGATAGGATAGAAGCCATGGAAATTGCGTTAGGTTTGTTGGAAATACCTCGAAGACTTAAGCGTTTCTGAAGTGTAACACTACATTCGCGGAAAGTCGTATCGGGTACGCGAGTCAACGGAGGTTACACGAGGAGGTTGGACGAAAGAATACGAAAGGGCGAAGGGACTCGAAGGGTCGCAACCGGAGGTTGCGATTGACCGTTGCGACTGGAAGGGTGGTAACCGAACAGACAATCGAGTCGCTGTGCGACTCGATAACTGTTCCTTCAGCTGTATTCTACAACTGCCTCATTTCTTATTTTCTATATATTGTTGTATGTATCAAAATTGAGAAGTGAATGTGGATAGAGTGAGAGTACACACAGATATACCTAAGTGTTGTACTCTCTAAGAGGCGACCCTATACAGTCTATACAAACATGACAAATACACATGTTTGACACACCCCCTAGACTGCATAGAGGAATGCCCTAGACAAACAGCTCAGGGCGGCACTACTAGTCCAACCTCTGAGACAAGGGTCTGAGAGACCAGTCAGAAGGAGTACAAACAAGGCAAGAACAAGAGCAGGGCGGCACTACTAGTCCAGCCACTGGGAGAGGACACAAGTCCAGTCTGAGTATACGTATAAAGGACAGTACAAAGTCAAGGTCCTAGCAAGTGAGAGGCTACAGGAACTAGACCAAGCTGTACACAGTGCCGCTGATGATCTTTAGGCGGCAAGCGCCTTCGTAAAGATATCAGCCGTGTTGGCACCTGAGGCCAAGTGTACTACGCGAGCCTGACGTCGCTGCTGTTAGCTCACGCAGGAGGAAGTACCGCTGCAGCTGAATGTGCTTTGCTCTGCCTCGAGTCGAGTCGAGGCTCCTGACACAGGAGGATCATGGCCCTGTTGTCAGCGAACAGGACCGGGGCAGAGCTAGGCCGCTCACCTAAGTCAGTGAGCAAGAAGGTCAGCCAGCGGAGCTCCTGTGCCGCCATGGCACCAGCGTAGATCTCAGCCTCACAGCTGGACTGCGCAACAGACGAGGAGCGGGTAGCTCTCCACGAGACGGCACCTGAGCCAAGGCTGAAGCAGTAGCCCTGGGTAGACCTGAGTGTCTCAGCGTCGTCTGCCCACGAAGCGTCTGTGTGTCCAGTAAGGACCACTGGCCTGCGTCCTCCTAGCACTAACCCCATGCCCGATGTACTAGCAAGATAACGCAGAACCCTCTTAGCGGCAGACCAGTGCTGCGGTCGGTGTCTGCCTGTGGCCACAAAGCGAGCCAGGATGCTGAGAGGGTATGCGAGATCTGGGCGAGTGCAAGTCATCAGGTACATGAGGCAACCCACCAGCTCTGCGTAGGGGCCGCTGGGCTCTACCAACTCCTCAGACACTGGAGCGGAGAGTCTGTGGTCTACAGGCAGAGGGGTGGGCTGTGCAGAGGAGAACTGAAGGCTGAACCTCTGAAGGACCTGGCGCACCAAGTGTGACTGAGTCAGGGTGATGGTGCGCGCAGCTCTGTCCCTGGAGATCTGCAAGCCAAGGTAACGGCGCAGTTCTCCAAGGTCAGTGCACGTGTGTCTCTTCAGCAGCTCTGCCTTCACGGAGGCCAGTGCGTCCCTGTCTGCTGTGGCAAAGACCAGGTCGTCGACGTAAACAAGGATGTAGAACGGAGTCTGGCCAGCACGAACGAAGAGTGAAGGGTCTGCGGAAGACGGAAAGAACTGCAGTCAGCAAGAGGTAGCAACGGAGAGTGTCGTGCCACTCACACCGGGGAGCCTGGCGCAGGACCGTAGACGAGGGCGCCGCAGGAGCCCACTGGGTCCAGGAGGGAAGGGTGCCAGTGAAGCCCTGAGGGCGCCGCAGGTAGACCTGCTCGTGTAGGCTGCCCTGAAGGAAGGCAGTGGAGAAGTCGAGGGAGTGAAGCTCGTAGTCACGCTGAGCAGCTAGGTGGTGAACAGAACCCGAAGAGTAGTCATCTTCGGGGTCGGAGCGAAGGTCTGGAAGAAGTCCACCCCCTCGCGCTGACTGAAGCCTCTAGCCACATAGCGCGCCTTGAAGACAGGCGGCTCTCCAGGAGGGCGCTTCACCTTGAAGAGCCAGCGGCCATCGACTACGTCACCCCAGGTGGGGGAACTGCGTCGACGAAGGTGCCGGTGGATCTCCAAGATGCCATCTCCTGCTCCATGGCAGCTATCCACTGCGAGGCCCAGGGTCCCGAAGTCGCCTCAGCGTAAGTGCGAGGGGTCGGGATGTCGAAAGCGTCTGGGTCACCCTCAGGGACTAGCAGCATGGAACAGAGATGGGGAGCAGCCTCGGAGAGGAAAGCAAGCTCGAACTGGCGTCCTCCAGGACGTCACTGCCAAGGGCAGGAGCACCCCCGACAGACGGAGGACAGGCAGGGTCAGAGACCAGAGCGGAGGCGTAGTCAAGGCGGCGGGTAGAGGCGAAGTCCAGCGACAGCAGCGACAAGAGCGTCAAGGCACGAGGCCGGAACAGACGGGTCGGTAACTGAGAGAGGCAAGGACCCGAGGAACAAGGGGACGAGCGGCACGAAGGTAGTCAGACAGCGGGGGGGGTGCAACAACAAGGGAGGACGGAGGAGGCGACGGCAGAAGGGAGGACGAGACGCGTGGAACGAAGCAACATAGGGTGGGAGCGCAAGACAGGCGAGGCAGGACGAGCGCGGGAGGGACGGTGAGACCAGACGTGCGACGGAGGAGTCGGGTCAGGAGACAGAGGAGGGGACACAGGAGGGGAACGAGGGGGAGACGGGCCGGGGACGAGTCCGGCGGAGGGAAGACAGGGCCGTAGACAGGAAGAGGAGGAGACGGCCGGGAGGAACCGACGCAGGGTCGGGGGACGGAAGGCCGAGCAGGCGAAGGGCTGACACCGGCGGGGACTGCTGCTGCGGCGGCACAACGGCGACACCGGGACCGCAAGCTGCTCCTCGGCTACCACCGGCACTCTCCACACCAGCACCCCCAGAGGGACCACCCCCAGGGCTACGGGACGAGCACCCCAGAGTCAGCGAACGGGTGCTGCGACGGCGGCGGCGGCGGCGGCGGCGGCAGCGACAACGACGGCTGCAGCGGCGGCAGAGGCGGTGGAGGGGGGACTGGGGAGGGGACGCCAGGGGAGGGGCGGCCGGCGAGGACTGAACAGGAGGGCCACCAGAGTCAGAAGACTCCTCAACCGGGTCCACTGACGGAAGGGGGGTGACGTGGGACACACCAGAGGGGGCTGGACGGGGAGGAGGAGGAGGAGGGGCAGGGACTACCGGGAAGGAGTGACCAGGAACAGGGGGGGGGTAACCGGGGGACCACGGTGGGGGAAGCGACGGTAGTAGGAGACGGACTCGTCAAAGGTGACGTCACGAGAGTGAAAGAAGCGGTGAGACGGCGGGTGGTAAAAGTGCCAGTCGGACGCGTCAAGGGGAAAACCGAGGAAGACGCAGGGAAGGGTGCGGGCAGTGAGCTTGTCCGTGCCGGAGGCACGGACGTGAGCAAGGCAGCCCCAGACGTGGAACGCAGACGCGTCACCAGGAGACCCAGTCCAAAGACGAGTCGGCGAAACCTGCGGCTGCGGAGGGTGCGGCCACAAGTTAAGCTGGTGAGAAGCGTAGCGCACAGCGAACGGCCACAGAAAATGGGGTGCACCGGCATGGATCATGGAGGTGCGAGCCACCTCCATGACCAAACCGATGCGTCGCTCAGCGACCCCATTCTGCTGTGGGGAGTCCGGTAGGGTGAACGTCTGGGTGATGCCCTCCGCACGACAAAAGCGACCAAGGACACCTGAGGCAAACTAGCCACCACGGTCGGAGTGAAGACGCAAGACAGGGAGACCGCGGTGGACACGCGCAGAGACAAGCCAGGGGATGAGAGCGCCAGGCACGTCGGCCTTGCGCTCCAGGGGAAAGACTGTGGTGTAACGAGTGAAGTCGTCGACAAGCACAAGGAAGTAGCGCTCTCGACGCGGCCCAGGGACGGGGGCGGGGCCCCAGACGTCCAGGTGCAGGGTCTGCAGCGGCGCGGCGGTAGGGGGAAACGAGGAGGAGTGCGGGGCACGGCGAAGCCGACCCTCGACACAAGGCATGCAAGGTGGGGCTGGGGAGGAGGGAAACGCGGGGAGGGAACCTGGGAGATCAAGGACAAGACCGTGCTGGGACATGTGACGCAGACGCGGGAGTGCAGGGTGACCTAGGCGGTGGTGCCAAAGGAGAGTTGGGTGAGTGAGGGACCGACAGGAGCAGGCAGCAGCAACCTGGGTAGACGCAGCCACCTGAGGAGGCGCCCCAGCCGAGGGGGTCACGGTGTCCAGAGTGAACAGGCCGGACACCGGGTCCCGGGGGAACGTGGACAGGGGGGCACCAGTGGCGGCCTCGGTACAGACAGCATACCGCTCGTGACCAGGGAACGTAGTGGTGACGCCAAGGTCCTGCAGGCAGCCGACACCAACTAGGTTCCTGGAGAACGAGGGGATATGCAGACCTGTGAGAGTGCCCGAAGGAACCGCCGGACAGGGAAGGGTGGTGGAACTGCGGGCGACTACCGGACCGCCGGAGGGGTCAGCAAGAGAGACGGCAGCTGGGACAGGAAGCGGCGTCAGGGTGGTGGAGTCGCGGAAGAAACGCCGAGAAGCGCCAGAGTCCAAGGTGAAGGAAAGCGAAGCAGAGGCGTCTGGCAACGGAACGACGGCGGAAGCACCAAGACTACACAAAGCAGGGGATCCTACGCCTGACCCAGCAGGGGAGGCTAAGCTAGGCACACCTACACTAGGCAACAGTGAGTAATAAGCGGGAAGCACACTAGAGTCATCAGCATACATCACATGCAGAGCAGCAACAATGGCATACATGTCCATATCAAAGATCTGAATCTTACGACTAAGCAAACTGTGCCAGTCCGGGAGGTCTGGCGACGGGCCGAAGCGCTGACGAAAGAGGTCGTCCAGGCGACGAAAACAGCGGGGAGTGGAGTGACCGAGCCTACCGCAAACGAAACCGCGGCGAGGACCGGTCTGGATCTGGTACTGACAACGCCCGCCACCAGAGCCACCACTCGGCACACCACCACGCGCCCGGCCACCGCCAGCGCCGGGCCACCCGGGCGGGAGGACACTCGTCTGCCGCGTCTGCGACGGCTGCTGCGAAGGCTGCGACTGCGGCAGTTGCTGCGGCTGCTGCAACTGCAGGGGCGGCGGCTCAGCTGGACTGGGCAGGGTCCCCTCGTCCGCTCCAGCACCAGACGACCCGACCCCACCACTACCCCTCCCGCACCCCCGCCCGCCGCCGCCGCGCCCAACCTTGGGGCGGCGGCCCTTCCCCGAACGAAACTGCGCTGCAGCAGCAGTCTCAGCCACTGCGGCAGAGCCGTCGGAGAAGGTACACTGGGCGGGGGCACAACCCTGAAAGATAGGGACCAGCACGACACCGCTCGCCTGGGCGATGGAGCGATGACGGGTCTCTATCACAGTCAGGGTGTCTACAAAGTCAGTGAGGGTGAGGTCTGCGGGGTGAATGCTAAGGAAGCGGTCGCGGGCGACAGCAAGGCGGTCAGGGAGGCGGGTGGCAAGCAGGTAGAGGGTAGAGGTAATGGGCGGCTGGTGGGCTCTAAGCTGTGCATCAGTGCAGGCTGCACGCCAGGTCTCATCTATCGAGCGCAGGTGGGCAGCGAGGTCAGAGACAGTGGGGAAAGATGCAAGGTCAGGAAAGAGCATCGGGAGGATCAGGCGACCCACCGAGGCAGCCGGAGGGGTGGAATAGCGCTGGATGACAGCATCTAAGTATGTCTGAGCAGTGGTGAGAGACCTAAAGCGAGGGCGCTCGGACGGGGGAAGGGCGTTGCTGATGGCAAGCTGGGTGACAGCATCGCGAGAAAGCCAGACAGAGCGCGCATGGGCAGTGGCAGCAGTGGGCTCGCGCTCAGTGGGTGTGGAGTCAGCGGGCAGAATAGCAAGGGGGCCTGGGCAGGGGAGCGTACCGTCAAGGTGTGCGGAGAGCGGTTCACCATCCTGCCGCTGGCCAGTGAGTTGGCGTCGGAGGTCGGCAAGCCACGCCTCGAACTCCAGAGGCTGGCCTTCAGCGTCGAAGCGAATCTCCGCCGCCATCAGGAACAATGCAGTGCGGTGCAGGGCAGTGCAGCAAGGTGGAGTGCAGTGCCGTGCGGTACAGTGCGATGCAGTGCGGTGCAGTGTGGTGTAGGGCGGTGCAGTGCGGTGCCAGGCAGTACAGGGTGGTGCGGGGCGGTGCAGTGCGGGGCAGTACGGTGCAGGGCAGTGCAGGCCGGAGGGGGGGGGGGGGGGAACCGTACCAGTGAGGAGGACCGGGGCCGGGGCAGGGACGAGCGCAGGGGCCGGGCCGGTGCAACGGGGCCGGGCGGGCGCGACGGGGCCGGGCGGGCGCGACGTGGCCGGGCTGGTGCGACGGGGCCGGGCGGGTGCGTCGGGCCGGGCTGGTGCGACGGTGCCGGGCCGGTGCGACGGGGCCGGGCGAGCAGGACGGTGACCCAGGAGGGGCGCACCGGGGCTGGGCGGGCGCGACGGGGCCGGACGGGTGCGACGGGGCCGGGCGGCTGCGACGGGGCCGGGCAGGGGGCGACGGGGCCGGGCGGGTGCAACGGGGCCGGGCGGGTGCAACGGGGCCGGGCGGGCGTGACGGGGCCGGGCTGGTGCGACGGGGCCGGGCTGGTGCGACGGGGCCGGGCTGGAGCGACGGGGCCGGGCGAGCGCGACGGGGCCTGAAGGCGTGACGCGGCCCAGGAGGGGCGCTACGGGGCCCAGGAGGGGCACGACGGGGGCCCAGGAGGGGCGCTACAGGGGCCCAGGAGGGGCGCGACGGGGCCCAGGAGGGGCGCTACGAAGCCCAGGAGGGGCGCGACAAGGCCCAGGAGGGGCGCGACAAGGCCCAGGAGGGGTGCTACGGGCCTAGGAGGGGCGCGACGGGGCCTGGGAGGGGCGCGACGGGGCCCAGGAGGGGCGCTACAGGGCCCAGGGAGGGCGCGACGGGGCCCAGGAGGGGCGCTACGGGGCCCAGGAGGGGCGCGACGGGGCCCAGGAGGGGCGCTACGAGGCCCAGGAAGGGCGTGATGGGGCCCAGGAGGGGCGCTACGGGGCCCAGGAGGGGCGCGACGGGGCCCAGGAGGGGCGCTACGAAGCCCAGGAGGGGCGCGACGAGGCCCAGGAGGGGCGCTACAGGGCCTAGGAGGGGCGCGACGGGGCCTGGGAGGGGCGCGACGGGGCCCAGGAGGGGCGCTATGGGGCCCAGGAGGGGCGCGACGGGGCCCAGGAGGGGCGCTGCGGAGCCAAGGAGGGGCGCGACGAGGCCCAGGAGGGGCGCTACAGGGCCTGGGAGGGGCGCGACGGGGCCTGGGAGGGGCGCGACGGGGCCCAGGAGGGGCGCTACAGGGCCCAGGATGGGGCGCGACGGGGCTAGGGGGGTCGCGACGGGGCTAGAGGCTAGGGGGGTGAGCGGAAGCGGTAGGTGGAGGGGGGGGGGATCCTACCTACGCGTGATACCATATCAAAATTGAGAAGTGAAATGTGGATAGAGTGAGAGTACACACAGATATACCTAAGTGTTGTACTCTCTAAGAGGCGACCCTATACAGTCTATACAAACATGACAAATACACATGTTTGACATCAACTTCTATTGTTCCTTTCCCACCATGCTTGTAGTTTATAATTGATTCTATTGTTCCACGCCTCTTGTGTGTGGTTGTTCCATAAACAGGCGCTGGCCCAACCTCATGCTTCTCTGGCAAGCATGCGCGGTGTTACCACTCTCAACTGTGGAGTGCGAGCGTGGTTTTTCCAGGCAGAACGTGATCAAGTCTTGGGTCCGTGGTGCTCTGTGCAATGCCCGCCTGGGTGAGCTGATGATGATTTCGCTGCTGAGATACAACATCAACTGGCAAGAGGCGCTGGAGCTGTGGCACGCAAAGAAGAGAAGACCAGCGAAGTCGGTGGTGTTCGCATCACAAGAGAGGAAGGGCAAAGGCAAGGCTCTGCTGGAAGAGGCAGAGCAGGAACCTCCAGTGCCAGACTATTTAGGAGAGGATTGGAATGAGGAGGAGGAGGAGGAGGGGGAGAGGGATGGTGGAGGTGCAGTAGCTATAGAAGACAACCCCTTTCTGTTGGATGATGAGGCGGAGGATGTTGTCGCTGTGGATGTGCCTGAGTTCTAGCTAGGCTAGGAAATTAGACTAGGTGTAGGTTAACTGCCCGAATGTTATAAAATAATGGCGACTAAATGGTAAAATCACGACTCTGATTCATACTTGCGAACCCTGAAGAAATCAGACTTGAGAGTCACTGGATCCTGAGAAATCAGACTACCATGAAATCTGAAACCTGACTACTCAGACTTGGGAAAAAAATTTGGGGCTAAAATCAGAGTGGGTTTTTTTGATACGTCAGCCCTGCTAGCCGCGCCCTAGCCCTAGCCGCGCCCGTGCTACCTCGGCATTTACAGCAAACCCTGAAAAATGACAGCACTAGACTAGAGAGCCGAGGCAAACTAAGCACTTTCTGTGCCTGCTATCTATCGCCAAGAACCAGCAAGTGGTATCACAGATCCATCCACACTGGTGGCGCTCTCCCACTGCCCAAGGCACGCTCACTGCCCTCAATCACATAGCTGCAGAGGAAACAAACAGCCCAGAAGGATCAGCAAGGAAGATACGGTATGTGACAAGAGAGACATACCGCTGAACCAGCAGCAGACACAGAGAGGTTGTGGGCACAGGCAAGGCAAGGCATGGTAGCATGGGCAATGAACGGCGCGATGCATTGAAATGAGCGGTTGCAGCGACACGGCCTTTATTGAAACAATGTGAATGAATGGATGAATGGTGGCGCATGCATGAGGCAGGCATGCATGTGGCAGGCTTGCATGTCGCAGGCATGCATGTGGCAGGCATGTATGTGGCAGGCATGCATGTGGCCGGCATGCATGTGGCAGGCATGCATGTGGCCGGCATGCATGTGGCCGGCATGCATGTGGCAGACATGCATGTGGCAGGCATGCATGTGGCTGGCATCCATGTGGCAGGCATGCATATGGCAGGCAGGCATGCATGTGGCAGGCAGGCATGCATGTGGCAGGCATGCATGTGGCAGGCATGCATGGGGCAGGCATGCATGTGGCAGGCATGCATGTGGCAGGCATACATGTGGGCGGCATGCATGTGGCAGGCATGCATGTGATCAGGTGATACGAGGGCCTGAAGTGGGTGAGGTGCCTTCAAAAAAGTGTGCTGCAATTTGGGAATGACGCATTGCGGGGAAGACGGCAGAGGAGACTTTATGAACAGAACAAAAAGCAGGAGGTGCGGAAGAAATTGCAGAGAGAACGGGCGGCAACAGGGAGTGGCAGAGGCAGCATCGAGAGGGGTTGATGAGATGAAATTCACCCATGCGGACCCACAGAAAGCACAGGAGGCATGTGCTGTGTGGCTGGGAGTGGGTGGCAGGGGGTATATGCAACGCCTAGAGATGACATAGTTAGCAGGAAAGGATGGGGTATGAATCAGGCATAGGGGGGAGGAGTGGGTATGGGGAGGGGGAGGGAATGGGAAAAGGAGGAGCACGAGCTGCCATCCAGAATCAGCAATGAGTGTGTACGGGCGGGTGCTTGTGGGTGTGAGTGTGCATGAGTGTATGAGTGTATGAGTGTATGAGTGCATGAGTGCATGAGTGTATGAGTGTATGAGTGCATGAGTGCATGAGTGCATGAGTGCATGAGTGCATGAGTGCATGAGTGCATGAGTGCATGAGTGTATGAGTGTGTGGTGGCACCGACCGAGCTGCATCAAGCAAAAAGAAGAAGATGAGAGAAACCCGAGCAAGTGCCAGGGAAGCACGGCTGGTGTGGGTGGTGCTTGTGGGTATGTGTGCGCTTGTGGGTGCTCAGCGACAGCAGTATGACCCCCAGCAGCAGACGCACGGTAGAGGGGCAAACACTGTTTTGCTGACACACCATCTCAGCTCTCATGTCGTCCTTTGTTGATAAGGTGAGACGACGGGAAAACGCTGCTGTAGAGGAGGGGGAAGGGGATAGAGAGGGCAGGAGGCATAGAGGACATCAAAGGCCTCTCGGCCAGCAGCCGCAAGAAGCGGTGTGGAGGGAGAGGGGTGGAAGAAGGGGGAGGCGGGGGAGAAGGGGGAGGGGGGGGGGAGCAGGGTTCTATTTATCAGACTTTTTTTGTCTGAGCGTCTGATTTGCAAACCCGAAATTGTGGCTTCAGACAGATTTTCAAGAAATCGGAACACTTTACCATGTACTTCTTGCACAAACTAAACAGTTATGTAAAACTTCATACACAACGTGTCTTCATAATAGGAGTTGCAGTTTCCAGATTCAGAAAATCAGACAAAAAAAGTCTGATAAATAGAATCCTGGGGGGAGAAGGCGGGAGAGAAAGAGGGTGAGAAGAGGGAGGAGAAGTGGAACCGAGGGTCCGGTGCTGCACTTTGGGGGTAGCCCTGAGGAAAAACGGGTAGCCCTGAGGAAAAACGGGTACGATTTGCAGATTAGTAGAAACAACGCCCTGTGGGGGAAAAGGCAGAGGAGAGGGGGGTTGAGAAGGAGAATAAGGTGCGGGGAGGAGGAAGGGAAGGGCGAACAAGGAATGTATGCGGCAGGTCGCATGGCTGATTCCTTTCTTCTCCCGGGAGCACGGTGTCCCAGCTCTGCCTGCTCCCCTCACCTCTCTCTTTCACCTTTAGGAGCCTTGCCTTCTCTTCCTCCCCCCTCTCCCTCCCCCCCTCCCTCCTCCCCCCCCCCAACTCCCATCTGCTGTCCCCCCACCCCCCCCCGTTCCCCTGTGCTCAGTGCCCCAGAACAGCCCCACTTTTGCTGCAACGCCTCCCCGCTTCCCACGTTTGCACATCGTTCTGCCCAGCTCCATCGTTCTCCATCGCCTTTTCTCCATCTTCCCGCCAAAGTCCGCTCCCCATCCACCCCTCTTGTCACACCACCTCACCTTGTCACGACCCCGCCTCACCTTGTCACGACCCTGCCTCACCTTGTCACGACCCTGCCTCACCTTGTCACGACCCCGCCTCACCTTTCCTCCCTTACCATCTCCCACCCGCCTTCCGCCTTCTCCCCTCTTTTCCCCGTCCCCCCTCCCCCGCCTTCACTGCTGCTTTAACTTCCCGCATCACCTGCTGCAGTCGCCTCGCAGCCTTCAACCACTCACCAAAGCCCGATGCTCACTCCAGCCCGACACTCCTTCAAGCAGTCCCCCATTCGCCCTATCCGCCCCATCCGCCAGCATCCGCGCGCTCATCCCGCTCGCACTGATCTCCGTCGGACCATCTCCCATGGGCCGTCCGCCCGTCCGCGCAACCTCCATGCAGTCCTCCATCCGTGCCCCCGCCGTCTCTACCCAATCTCCCGCTCCTCCCGTCCTGGGCAATTTCCCAAGGGACCGTCTCCTCATCGCCAGGTCGCATCCGTCACGGCTTTGAGTCGCCGGCCGCCTCAATATTTGCTCGTCTCGCCCGCTTCTGCTAATATCCCGTGGGACCAACCATTTCTGTGAATCAGTTTCCCATCCGTCACTTGCAGCGCGACTGGGATGGCGGGACAGAGCAGCAGCAAGAGAGACCATTCTCGAGCCGAGGAACCCGTCAGTTGCTCTCAATGTAGCGAGCCGTGAGAACGTGCACATGGCTGTCGATACGAGAGACTTGGTTGGTTCGGGCAGGTGGAAAATGACGTGGCGAACGGAAACTACGCGCTGATGGAAGGTGAAGTTATGAGAATGCGGGGGGCCTCGTGCCAGTATTGCTGGTGGTGATGGTGATGTGTGAGGGGATGAAGCTGTGATCGCGCGACTGCTCGTACGGATATGGCTGGAGGAGATGGGTGAAGAGGTGGCGGGGCGGGCGGCAGGCTGCGGGGATCCGCGAATTAGGGGCTGGCGAAATGGGGTGTGCTCTGGCGAAATGGGGTGTGCACTGGCGAAATGGGGTGTGCTCTGGCGAAATGGGGTGTGCACTGGCGAAATGGGATGTGCTCTGGCGAAATGGGGTGTGCTCTGGCGAAATGGGGTGTGCTCTGGCGAAATGGGGTGTGCTCTGGCGAAATGGGGTGTGCTCTGGCGAAATGGGGTGTGCTCTGGCGAAATGACACAGGCATCGAAACCAAAAGCATTGGCGACAACGAGGAGTTGGCTTTGGTTGGGTCTGGCGAAAATGAACCGGCTTGGCGAAACGTGAATTGAATGTGCGAATTTGGAACAAATCGAGAATTCGTTGACGAAGGGTTATTTTCACCTTAAGAAGGGAAGTGACAACATGTACGAAAATGCACGACGAGCGCCAAAAAGGGGATGTGCCAGCCGGGAATCGAACCCGGGTCTGCACCGAACTCATGGCAGGGTGCTATTCTACCACTAGACCACTGGCACACTGAACACGTTAAAAGATAGACCATTTATAAACATTATAAACTACCTTTTTTTCTTCGCGCATGTCTCGCACAAGTAGATCCTCGCACGTGATCAGAATTTTCGTCGCCGCGAGAGGGTTGCATGTCCGAAAAATGTAGCGTGTACCTGGTTACAATCTAACCTCGAGAAGGCTGCATATTTCAAGAACCAATTGAGGCGCACGTGTATCTTCTTGAGGCTGCTGGATTTGACATTTGGTAATTTTCGAAACACGCCCTCGCTTCTGCGGGGTCATCTTCATTCCTGCTGTTTTCTCGTTTTTCCAACCAGGAATTCACACTCCCGATATTCCTTATGCCGTAACACCCACCTAAGCCATGGGGGATTGGCCTGACAAGCCTCTAGAATCTAGAAAACAGACGCGACTCTGCAAGACATTTAGTGGGTCAGCCAACCATGTGGCGACAGTTACGAGGCGAGCAAGACGACTACGCGAGATTCGTCCAGCAAGCGACATGACAGCCTACACATTTACATCTTAGCCAGTACATCCCTACCTCACGGTTCTTCGGGGAGATGAGGGCTTAGCACACCGCTCGCAGCAGCAATTCCGCGTGATCGTGAAGCCTTTGCCCCGCAGGAACCGCCTAAAGCATACTAGGTACGCAGCCTCGACAAAGGCATCGTCAGCGATTCGGAATCCGACCGTTTGGTCCCAATCCGAGCCACTTGAATAACGGCCCAGCGCGTTACCCAACATGCAGATCTCACTTGCCCTTCGCACAGTCGAACGCGTTACAATAATCACCGTTAGCTCGCTTAGGGATGCGGGGATTCTCGGGGCTCCTGGAAGGGGTCAGTCTGGCCTTGGGACGGCCTCTGGCGACTGCAGCGAAGCGTTTCGGCGATTTCAGAGGCGAGTGGTTAATCGGGCCGATCGCCTCTGAAGCTCCACAGTGCATGTGGATGCTTTTGTATTTCCAACCTCGACTTTACCGTCTCGATCCTGGTTGCAGCTTGTGCGTCATCCCTTCTCTCGTCAAGCGCTCCTTCCCCAGGCTTCTCCTCCTCCCTCATCCCACACGCTTCTCCTCCTCCCTCATCCCACACTCTTCTCCTCCTCCCTCATCCCACACTCTTCTCCTCCTCCCTCGTCCCACACTCGTCACATCGCTGCCCCCACCAGGAGAGGGCGGCGACCGCTGCTACACGTCCAGCCATTGTCCGTGCTTCGATCGCGCCATCATGTCCCTCCCTCCCACCACCTTCTCCTCCCCCCCCCCTCATCTACATCCATCCAGGTCGCCACATCGCCGCCCCCGCCAGGCGATGGCGACGACCACTGCTGCACGTCCAAGCAGGAGCAGGTGGATCTTGTGTCCTCTGTGAGTCACTCTCCCTGTCTTCACTGTCCTGTGAGACAGGCATTTCTGTTTCCGTGCCCTCGCGGCTTGACGTTCCGAATTAACCTCTGCCACACGTCCACGCAGGAGCAGCTCGATCTGCTCTCCACTGTGAGCCCGCCCTCGTGCCTTGAGTGCGCTGTGACTGACTGCATTGTCTCCACACCTCTAGCCCGTATGGCCGCTGCCACACGTCCAAGCAGGAACAGCTCCATCTACTCTCCACCGCGAGCCTACCTTTCTACCTTGAGTGCGCTGTGAGACCAGCGGTTTACAAGGGGTTTAATTTGCAGCCGCCTGCTGGAGGGAAGCGTGATGACAGCCAGGTTGCTTTCCGTTTCAAGATGCCACACGTCCAAGCAAAGCCACGCCTCTTGCTTTCTCTCTCTTCTGGCACTGAGTGTAGGCGATGGGAAGCCTAAGAGAGGAGGTCCTAGCACGTGACCGCCATCGTGAGGCGGGCTGAGCATTCCTCCTGTATTGTTCCTCCTGTATTGTTCCTTGTGTG